>QLOY01001787.1:0-14296 GCA_003313965.1 Megacollybia marginata
GTGGCTCGGACAACCTGAGCCCGATTTGTACTCTAGTAATTTGAATCCATCTCAGCGCAAGGTAAGTAATTCATTGCCTCTCTGTCTCTGATTGCTCATATATCACTCCCAGTACCTCGATATGATCCTCAAAGCATGGGGCACTTGGGAATTATTCCAAGCCCTCCTTGGGGTTCTTCGTGTCGTCGGAAATAGACACGGAAGAGTTAGCATCGCCAATGTTGCCACCAGATGGGTCTTAGATCACCCCTGTGTCGGAGCTGTAATCATTGGTGAGGATCAGTGATTCGATTCTTTACTTTCTTTTTCATCAGCTTCCTTTCTCCATAGGTGCGCGTCTGGGCCTTTCCGAACATCCCGATGATAACAGACACGTTTATGAGTTCTCACTCTCGGACCAAGATAGAGTAGAAATCGAGGCAGTGCTGGAGAGATCCAACGGTAGGAAGATCATCATGTCCGTCGGAGACTGTGGGGCAGAATATCGCTAGTAATCGATCTTTTTTTGTTGTAGTAGCACCTCACTTGTTTCCTTGTGGATGCGATTTTTTCGGTGGCGCACAGATTGACCACCGCCATCTATCAACCTCCCAACTGTCGTGTCAACAATGAAAAGATGGCAGTTGAGGCACCACGATCCTTTGTAGTTTAATCTACATCCAGAAGACTAATACAATGCTGTAAAATTATTGTAGTGTTCTATGATCACAGTTTGCTTGCTGATGCAGTGGTAGTCGGTGATAATGTAGAAGCTGCCGCGGACGGGAGCTTTTGTATCGGCTGTAGCTTCCTTTTGATATCCCTCAAAATAGTTGTCTTTGGGTGCCATTCACGGAATGAATCTCGAAGCTGGATAATCTCGGGGGCGAACAATTGTGCAATACGTTCATCCGCCACAAGATCCCGCAATGCCCAGGGTATCTAACAAGGAATGAGTCATTTGGCGTGGCAACACGGTCTCGATGCTTACCTCGTAATCGTTCTGTTCGGTGTTGGCGTTGAACGGCTCAACTTTGAGATCCGGATGAAGAGCGCCATCATGACCCTCATTGGTGAGAAATAAGTACTTGACAGCTAACCTGGGAACAGAATAGCTTTGGCGTCTGAACAAGCGCTAAAAGGGAGCATTGACGCACATATATGTCGCCATCTCTTCATAAGCCGTAGAATGACCCACTCCATTCAAGGAACCTGCAGTAGCTTCTGATAAATGTGCTAAAAGGCCACTATCTGATAGACCCGAATTGCGGATCCGGAGCAGGAGAACCAGCAAATTAGACAAGAAATCGGACGAACTACCGATTAGCGAGATCAATCTCATCAGAGAACAGTTGAAATAGCACGGACTGATATGCGTCTCCATCGATATACAAAGCTCTTAATATCAAAGGATGCGAGGCAGCTGTGAAGAGACCCGAATAGATCGGTACAACTTGGTCATTCAATGAAGCGACGTAAACCATCTTGGTCTGAAGAAGGACAGTTAATTGTTGAGATCTCAACTCTGGACAAAGAAGAGCCTTACCCCATGGTCAACGACATTCTCTAGGGCCGTTACGTAGGCTTTCGAAACCTGACTTTCTGTACTCTGTCAACAGGATCAATCGAAAGAAGGTTCCGAAAGGCAGGATAAAAGTACCTGGAAATCGAACAGTTCTTTGGCGGCAGTTGACTCGAAGTACTAACACGGTCATGAGGAACAGACTATTGGAACATTAAGAAGCACACCTGAATGTATGGTTGCAGCAGCGAGCTCGAACTAAGATACCGCAATGGACCAAGGTGAATTCCACACAACGCAAGACAACATATCCTCTGCGGTGGCAGCGTCGGACTCGCTAAACTGGTTCCGGGAGCAAACGGTTCTCGTCTAGTCCTCAGATGCCCATCTCTCAAAAGCGAATCTAAAAGATGTGTCGAGACTACAGATCCCTGAGAATGCGTAGCAACGAAGACGACATCTGCAGCGTGAAGATCATCCATCCATTCTTGGTTCCCTAGCAGATTGGCATACAACCTACATGGTGGGACAGTATCAGTAAATTGGCGGGAGAAACAATGAAACAACAGGCCTTTCCACTCGTTTATTGATGGTACCTTCACCTTCCAAAGGAATCGAGGTGATCTTGTCCAATTTGACATTATATTGCTTCTGAAATTCTTCCAAGGCTTGCACCATCATACTCACGAATTTACTGCTTGTGCCTGTGGGTTCACCAAGTACAGTTCTCATCACGGCGCCTAAGGATGAAGGCTGAGTTGATGTCGCGGGTAAAAAGTAATAAACATTTTCACCTGGAAACCAACCGTGAATTCCAATGACGACAACCCTCTTACAACCTCTCAGAACATCCATCTGTCTCATCTTGTCTTTCCCCTTATCCTTCTTGAAAGAAGCAGAAGAAGGGGTGGGCGGGGGATCAATCACGTCCCATGAACGAGGTAATGCCCTCCCATACAGCACGTACTCTTTCTGCTTCTCTTTGTCTTTATCTTTCAGAGGGGTAGAGGCGTTGGCATCCGCGGCGTCTCCCAAAACAACTCCGCTAACAAACTTAATTGTCCTAGCGAGTCTACTCCCCGATGAGGTCGGGGGAATAGCGCTCCTTGGAGGTGCACGAAACGTATCTTCCCAAGTCGGTAAGATGAGATTCGGAACTAGAGTCTTAGACTCGCTTGGACTGTTCGTCCCAGAACCTTTCTTCCCGGTTCCAGACTTGGCCGTCTTTGGTGGAGGAGATGATGAAGGTTGCGAAGATTTTTTGACTGATTGTTTGACCGAATCGGATATCGTGAGTGGAGGGGCTGGACGATCTTTCTCTCCCTTGTCAGATTTGATTGTTTCAGGTTTCGGGGAGGGAGGGCGGCTGTCTTTACGTTGCGATGAGGAAGAGTCGTCTTTGGTGTTACCGCCCATAAGAACGGGTAGCAACAATGAAACGGCTGAGGAGGACGTCGAACCAGTTTGCTTCTTTTCCTTGTCTTTAATATTGGCAATAGGTTTCGGAACGGCAGGTACAAGTGAAGAAGGTGGTTCTGCAGCTTTTCCGGTATCCTCCGTAGCCGCCACCTTATCCTTGGTCGCAACCTCCTCAACATCGACTTCCATAACCTCCACACCGTTTTCGTCCCTGTTCACCTCTTCGTTTGTGATGGTTTTCGTAACCAACCTGCGAGAAGAAAAAAAGGATGCCCAGCCAGAACTATATGTCGCGAATGTTGATTCGACCGGGTTGGTGGGTTCAGAAGGAGGCTTTGCTGATGTCGCCGTCGTGTCATCCGTGGATAGTTCTAGTGCCGGCGCTGGTGCGGGCACCGGGACCTCGAAATCAAGTTTGGCAATAGTGCTGTCCCTTGCCAGGGCTTCTTCTTTAACCATCTCCGATTCAGTCTTCGTATTTACACCTCCATTAGCCGTTGCATCGGGTGGAGCCCCCTTAGGAGGAGGCCCGTACCATGTCCAAGGTGCGTACCAAGACGATGATTTAGCCGTCTCCGATGAGAGAACGGACTCGGCACGTTGAGCTTGTTCTTCTGAAGTCGTTTCCTCCTCAACAGCAGAAAGCGTAGAATCGACAGGCGCTGGTGTTGCCTCGGCTGGCGGTGGCTCCTCTAACAGAACTTCTGGCTGTGGGTTTGTAGGTGTCTCATCTGTAGGAAGTTCCCCAGCTGGGAGAGGTGGCGTCAGTGGTGGAGAAGACTTCCACCCAACATAATCCCACCAAGAGGAGGAAGATGCAGAAGATTGATGGGCGCGGATGGTTTCTGGGGATGTAGAAGGGGCATCGGCACTAGGAGGTTCTTCTATAGGTCTTGGAGTCGAGTCTTCGTTAGTATCTAGGGAGTATGAGTGTTCCGCACAAAGACAAAGGCTGAGCAGTACCCGTTTCTGTACGCACAGCTTGCTCTAGCGGAACCTTGGGTCTCCCTAGTAGCGGTAGACTGATTGTGAACCTGCTATTGGACGGATTGAGAGAATTCAGCCGCGCACGGACAGTTTCATCTCCGTTAGGAGTAAGAATGACAGGTTGTTGTTGCTGAGATTGCTGCACAGCTGGAGAAGAGACCTGTGGTTCTTCATCATCAATTGAAGATGGAAAGGAAGAGCTAAGTGGACTCGGTGAAGTTGGCGATATGCCTTGGCGATGAGACTTGACTGATCTTGGTATTGGCTGCGGTTCTGCTGCGGCCATTACTTGCTTGCCTTTGGCTCTTCCAAGAGAGCCGAACCAGGAAACAGATGAATCGGAAGTGGGAAATGGGACAGATGAAGTATCAGGCAGCGGTGGATCAGAAGATTTGGGCTCTGTCACAGAGTCTATTGGTTGGGGTTCGGCCTCCATTATTGACTGGCTTTTCAAGTCCACTACTGAATGATTTTCCGTCGAATCTTCGGGTTCTAGTGGCTGAATTATGCTTGCCCTTCTCGACAAGTTCGAGCTTGCAGCAGCAAGTGGAGAGCCTTGTTCTGGCTCAGCAAATATAAGAGACACACTAGCAGGCACAGAATTCTTCGATATAGACCACGGAGGAGGCCGCAGAGATCGAACAGAACGTGAAGAACGGCGGCTGGAACTCATAGACCATCGACGCCCCAAGACGGCAGTTGACACGTGCTCAACGTGCACCTTCATCAGATCAATGAAGGCACAAGTTGCAAGTCATCATATATTTCTGACTCACCACACTTCTGCCAGATAATCATTCCCACCGTCAACTTGAACTCCGCGAGACGCCACGAGACTCCAATCTGATTTCTACTGTCTCAAATTCCATACGTTGTTGGCACGGTTGAGCACTCGATGTCACGGGCACCGCCGTATTGAGCCCGGAGGATACTATCTTGAGGCATGCGATTGCTGTGAGACCAGCTGAAGAATCCCGGTGCCCAACACAGAATTCCATACCCAGCAAGCAGTACCCAGCATCGGTGCACAGAATGCCCGCGTCACACACATCTTGACGCAGTGTGTGTTGGGATGGAACCGCCGTTCTTATTGGGACCTTTGCCAGTGTACTCTTCCTTCCTGCGTGCAGTATTGGTGGACAAAGTATGGATGAGTGTCAGTATACTACAGCTGGTACCAAGTTCAACCAGTGAATCTTCCTGATGAGACATGCGATACTGGCGCTCGCTTGAATGGTTTCCCTTTCTGATATCACCCTCTTCCCTGCAACAGCTGCACAAATAACAGAGTCTCGTCGTAAAATTTGTGTGCAATGGTCAAGAGGGCTCACTGAAGACCAATATCTCGAGTGGTCTCACCAGATCGATAATTGGGAATGCGCAAGAGATGGAAAACTTATTACCTGGTAGGAAACCGGAAATCCTAACGCTTCACGCTGTTCTGACTTGGGGTCCTAACAATGCTTTTGCTCTTGTGAAATGTAAGCATTTTAGTTATGGTCATCGATAATGATGAGATCACTGCAGATATTGATCCATCGGTATTGCCAACAAAGAAAAAGTAACATGCTACAGAATAGCTTCAGTTTTTACTCCACTGCAGCATCAAAGGAAAGGGTACGCCAGACATATGACGTGTCTCCTGCACTGGGTCCTGGCTAGAGAAGAATCACTACCATCTCCCTTTCCTGAAGCATGGGGAAGCCAGTATTTCTGGGGCAATCCGCATTCGCATCTGAGGTCCATCCTATCCACCAATCCACGAATAATACCCGTGATTTTCTTTGAAATTGGGTGAGGCACCACAGTTGGAAGGTCCAAAATGAATGTTTCCGTTGGTTTTTAGTAGAATTAATATATTTGAAGCTATTGATGGTGCTCTGGCACAGGTTGATATGAGTTGTGGATAAAAGAATTTCTATCCGCATCCGCACCCATCATTCATCCTATCCACAATCTGCATGGATAAGTCTGCATGGATAAGTCCTACCCGTGCTCCCGCCTAACTGTGGTGCCTGGGTGATTTGTTTTTCTGAAGCACTTTATGCCATTGACGGGGCAACCATACACAAATTTTAATCGACAAACTTAGCAACAGAACCTGGTTTCTTGTGAATATTACAACATTGTCTACAGATACAGCATGTATAATAAGTCATAAATCTATCAATAAAATCGAATACTGATAGGCTCCTTTCCATCTACGAGCCGTCTGTGCACGATATTACTTGTGAATGAAGACCACTGTCCATTGTCAGCAGGTCCACCAAAAGAATACAAAGACATACCCCGTTACCAATAAAAACGGCCGCTCTCCTAGCAATATCCATATCAACCGCCATATTAACATCTGTCTGCTCCTGATCAAGGACCAAATCCCTACTAGTGCGAATGGTGTACCACCCATCCTTCCTCAAAGCCTCCTTGAGTCTATCCAACCAATCACTCTCCTCGTTGGTCAAAAGATAAATAACATCCAAAACCCTCTGTTCTCCCTTGGCAACTCCAGCTTTGACGAAGTCGCCTCTCGAATCTCGAACTTTTTGAACAATAGCCTCGAAAGTGGGAAGACAGTGTTCCATATACTTTGCAGTGTTTTCAGGCGTGTTGTATGCGAATGAGCCTCCTGGTGGTGGATCGAATCTATCTGGAAGGAACGGTAGGAGGTTCCAGCTGTAATATGTCGAGTTCCAGGTTGCGAGATCCGTACAAGCGTTTTTGTAGTCCCCTCTCCGGATATGCATAGCCAATAACCGATCAAAGGGGTTTGGAGATGCTAGATGGGATGGACGGGGACCTTGTGGATGGAAGATGTACTCGTTACGGTCGACTGCGGACCGTACGATGGGAGAAGACTTTAATAATCTCGAAATGGGAGATTTGCTAAAGGATTCCCAGAGCGGTAAAACTCGATGGCTGCCCCAGAGCCACAAGTCGAATGTTTGAGGGTAAACGTCCTCGTTGCCCTCTGAGGGCCATATTTCGATGCAGGGTTCTGGAGCTTCAGAGAGAAGGTTTCGCCAGAGTTGGAAAATGTCATTGCCCATCCATTCTCTCATTTGGGGTGTTTTGATGTCGCGAGTGTTTATAACGCGACGCTGAGAGACTGGACAGACGACGTCGAACCATTTCTCAGAGACGGCTCTCGGAGCGTTGTCTCCGGCTTCCCAGAGTCCGCCTGCGACTGGGCCCGAGATTATAGCGTTAAGAGGGGTTCGAGGGGGATAAGTGAGGAACTGGTCTGGTCTCCAGTAATAATATTCTGGTTTCCAAACGTAATCTTGGAAAACATACGTCCTGTTTGACTCGTAGGCTAGGAATGCGTTCATTAAGCTGCCAAATGTTGAATAGAAGCTTGAGTTGTGAAGTTGGAACCTACACTTCATTAAATACGTTATTCCAGCCCAGCATTTTGATTTGGTTGCTGAATTTGACGTAGCGCCCAGACTTGCCTTCTGGATACGGGAGGTCCAGGTTATGCTGAGGCAGATCGTCCTCCCACTTTTTCAGCTTTGCATAGGTAGGCGGACCCATGGCAAGTATCGGATTTTGGCCAAAATTTGAACTGCGTATACGCCAACGGGTTGCGACCAGAACCAGTAGACTCGTGAACGCGAATAAAATTACGAATACAAGTCGTCTACGTGACGACCCACAGAGTGCACTGCACAGACGCAATTGCTTGCCTGATATTGCAGGCAAGCGTTGATACACGGACATCGTCAAGAGGAACACGGATCACAGATCACATTACTTATGACAAACTGCGCGGACCGCGATGATGGACATGAAACAAAGAAAGGCGGCTCAATATTATTAACGACGACGTGAAAGCTACTATGAAGGTCGTAAATCAACGTCCAAATGCAAACGTGGTATCTCCTGCAGTAGGATCCTGTTGTTGTCCGCCGAGAATTGCTCAGTTGCATCCCTGGAAAAAGTGAGCGGTAGCGCTACCAAACAACGAGGGACGTACACCCATGGTACCGGCTTTGGTATTCATGATGAGAGCAACAATAAGACCTAAGACAATCGGTAAACGCGGAAAAAAAAATAGACTGGGCATACCGTATAGACCCAACACTTCAGCGAAAATCAAAATCAAAATCTAGCACCAATATCAGCAAGGCGAAAAGGAGCTCGAGTCATTACATACCATTCCGACGTAAAGTCGTGGCTGTTGAGCGGTACCTCTCACACCAGCATCTCCAACAATACCAATAGCAAAGCCTGCAGCGAGACCAGCAAGACCGACAGAGAGTCCTGCACCGAGTTGGGTGAAGCCCTGTGCAAGTGACATTGTGCCCGACACTAGTGAATCTCAGTCAAGAGTAGCAAAGGTGAGCGCGCATACAGTCTGATGAAATCAAAACCGAGACGACGAGACCATAAATCTATACAGAGTTCAATGTAGGCCCTTGGAAATGGGCACGGACTTACAGCAATGATACCAGCCATGACGACTGGAATAACACATTTCATCATCAAGTCAGGACGAAGCACCGCCATGGCCGACACGCCAACTCCAGATTTTGCTGTTCCATAACTGCAAAGAGGGTTAGCAATAGCTCCCTCTGCAAAAATTTCGACGAACCTTGCTCCTATACCTACCACACAAACAACAGGTCAGCAACGCGGGCCGTTACCAACAGACCAAGAGGGCCAATACCAACTCACAGGTGAACACAATAGCACTGGTGCAGCCCTATAATCCAACAAGAGTCAGTGCAATTCTTGCTACGTAGACTGCGCAGATAGCACCCAACCAAATACTGACCATCGCACTGAAAAATGGGGCATAAACCGGACACAGATCTGACATTATTCAAGGGTCTTTTTTATGGTGCTAAGAGCGAGTATATGAATCGAAGACGGTTTGTCAACGTTTGGTGCCAAGACTGTCGGGGTTTCAATTCGGCAACAGACACGTGACTTTACGACTAGCTACTCATCATCATCCTCTTTTACCAGATCAGCTAATCCATCTCTGACTTCGTCTTGGTCTTCCAGGCGTTTGACTTCTTTGCCCTAATGCAAGACTAAGCAAAGGAAGTAAAGCTCCAATGTGGCTTACATCATGCAGCTTGATAATAGTCGGAATGACTTTGACTTTCCATGGTTCCCCGCGAAACACATTCTTGGCTGATTTCCATCTGCTTCATGTCAGCACAAACCATGTACTTGGTAGTTTACTCACGTGGGTTTATCCCCAACATATACTAGCAGCCCATCAGGTCCATCCTCTGGCTTGAAAGTGTCCTTCACAAGATCCTCAACCGCACGACAGTCCTTGATTTATTCATCAAGAATGATTCAAGAAACGAATGAATGGCTAACAGGGCACCAGGGATGTCCATCTGCCTGGAGCGACGCAAAAAAAATCAGATATCCAGCGTCGGTGCGTAGGGTTTCTTCCAATAATTCAGTCGTTGAGAGAGGCATGGGTTCGATTCAAAGCTATTATTTGCTATATATATGTAGTATTACTAGCATCGCGTGATGTCAACATCCCAAATAATGGCGACATGGGCTTACACATGCGCCTCACCAAAAATGTCCCAGTCGCTGGGATAATTATGTAGAAACAAGATCACCATCCGTATTTCTTGCATTGTCCATCCTCACCCACATTCCTCCCTAAATAAGAGTCAGTAAATCCGATTCAAAACCAGCCAAAGCAACATACCTTCGCCATCATAGTCAAAGACAACGCGAACCGAATCTTATCCGTCCCTTTAGGTCCCGGACTCGAAGCCCACTCTCTCGGTGGCTTCGTGGATTCCGGTTGAGCATCCGGAGCAAGATTGAACGATTCAAATCGTTGCAGAAGACGGATTAGGAAGAACGAGGCTTCGTTGTAGGCAAACTTCAATCACGCAGTCAGTCAAGTACGTTCAAAGTTAGTATAGGCAAGTACCTGTTGACCAACGCAAATCCTGGGTCCGGCATTGAAAGGAACGAAAATGTAGGGATTACGTGTCAGATATTTGTTTAATCGTGCATCAATGAAACGGTCCGGGTCGAATTCGAGTGCTTCAAGACGTTCGTTAGCCCAGCCGAAACTGAGAGTGTTGTACATACCATCTGGACCCCAGAGGTCTTTTCTGCGATGTAATAACATGACACTGTAGGCACATCTATGAAGGGGATTAGATCTTGGCATACTCAGAAGCGGAAGTCTCTTACTGGGTTCGCTTTGGTACGTAGATTGGTCGGCCTCCTGGGATGGCACTTGGCAATGTCGTCTCACGGTTGGATGTCCTTCCGTTAAATGGACTATGGACATGTCAGCGATGAATCTAGACTGTTATACTGCGGACTCACACTATAGGGTACAATCTCAACACCTCTACAAGACTCTATTAGCGATCCAGTACCTGCATGAACCAACCGAACTTACCATTGATGAATGCTCTGAGATACTTCAAATCTCTGATGTCCTGATACGTCGGGTACCTGGTGCTGCCAATCTTTTCGAGAATCTCTTCACGGAGCCGCTTGACGATGTCAGGTCTTTGAGAAAGAACGTGGACAGAAAAGGTTAGCGTGCTAGCCGTCTGTAATGTGCGTTAACACAATGGTCATCTGTCATCACACAACGTACCGTATCACGCCCCGCCACTAATATGTTAATCAGCTCTGCCTGAATAAAATCATAGTCTGAAAAGCGATAAGCACGTGTCTGGAGAAAAATAACTTGGATACCTTGGGTATTCTCGAGCATATGGTCCAAAAATGTTGCACTCTCCTTCTCAACACCAATTTGCGCAGCTTTCCTCGCTAACGCCTCTCTAATAATCGGATCCACAAAGTCGTTAACGAACTTTCTGTGCCCAGCAACTTTATTCTGCCAGAACTCTCTAAGCCACCAAAACGATCCCAGACGGCCGCGGAAAGCAGTAAGTTCCTGACCGGTAACAAACGCTTCTAGAAAAGAGTTCGAAGGATGTTCTGTGAACTGAATAGAGTTCAGAACACCCGATGATTCAGGGTAGGGTAATCCGGCCCCGAGGGAGTCGACACTTTTACCGAAAAGGAATTCTGTAACAGAGTCGAGTGTGAAACGCCCGACGAGGTCTTGGAGTTCAACTGGGTATCCTTTGGAGAGTCGGTCAGCGAGTTTGGCGATTGTTTCGTCTGTGTGGCGAGCGAAGATTTCGAAATCGCTTATCCGGTCTTTGGAAAAGAAGGGGCGGGCCATCGAGCGGTGGAATTTCCAAGTATCGCCTTGGAGTTTGGTTCAGAGGAGTAAGATGTTTTTTGCGGAAACGTACCATCGGAGTTGAATATGCCCGATCCAAGGAGGGTATCGAAGCGATCAGCGAGGAGAGGTCCTGTAAGGATTGAGACTTGGTCGGGCAGCCCGAGAAATTGACTGACCTTTTTCAAACTCTTCAAACTGTGTCGAAAGGATCGCCTGACGCAATTGGATAAGGTTTATGATAACGGGAATGGCATATGTACCTTTATGTGAATAGGTTCGGTAGTGAACAACTGCCGTGTGTCGTGTCAGTTGACATACGCCACGGAATCTAATATGCTTACGCTATATTCAGTGCGCTGAATACTGTATGTCTGGCCATACAGATCCGCCCACTGCTGAAACATTTCTCCTGGAAAGCGTCAGGAACGTGATGTGGAGAAGATGAAGTAAATACCAGGATAGCCTTTGGACAGCTCGGATGTAAATCTTTGGATGATTGCCCAAGAGCTCTCACGAATGGAAGGGGCTAGAACGGCACCCAATTTGTTAGCTCTCCATCGCCGATAAACTGCGGAGGAGAGTCTTGTACAGAAGAACCAGGCCGGATAAGATAGAAATAGAGCTAGAGCATGTACCCAAGGTCCAACTTGCCCTAGATGGGCGAGTCTCAATGAAAAGTGGACCACAAGGGGTGGTAGGAGTAGAATGCGTAGCAATGAAGGCAGGTGTGTTATTCCAGGAGGGGCCATGTTTGCAAATGGATAACAAGTGGATGAACGAGCTCCTTATATACTTGCGCATGATCATGACGACGCATGGTCAGAGCCCCATCATGTCCGCGTAGCCGTGTGTGCCTGTCACATTCGATTGCGTGAGACTGGGTGAGAGAAATCAAATGTCTTGAGGTCGTCTACCGGTTTCCGAAGCACCGATAGGTCCTCGTGAGGCCCGATGACAGTTGCTCATGAGTATAGCAGACGAATATCATGTAATGTCAGCAAGCCAAGTAAGATCACTTGAAAGTCACGTGGACAGTGCTCATCTCAGCGTCCGTCATGGACTCTGACCGCAAATCGACTGTATCCTCATTCTATGGTCGCAAAAGCACTGATGCACTGAATAATGACTATCACTCACCAACTGCTCCCAATTTTGGACACTCTGGCCGTGACGACGCATCATCATTTTTCCAATCAGACAGAGCACCAAGACAAGTAGACCCTGAGAGGTTTGGCACTGCTGGTTATAACAGAAACTCCTTCTTCAATGTAGGCCGCGAAGAGCCCTTAAAAGGCGGGCGTGACGAAGAAGAACCAGCTTCGCCTGGATGGGATATTTATGCCGATTTTAACAACGCAGGGCCTCGGTATGCGAACACGTTTGGCCAGAGCACCGGTAATGGGTAGGTCAATATGAAACCGTCAACTTCGTACTGACTGCTTAGCTACCAACCATTGGAAGGCACACCCAAGTTGGAACCGATACCTACACTTGCCCCAGGAACCGAACTGGTTACCGTCCCTGCACTTGGTCCCGAGTGGCAACGTTCTGAGCTTCAGGACATGACAAAGTCTGGAAGGAAAGACAAAAATTCGGACACGCGGCGTCAGAATTGGAGAGCCTGGCACCGCGATCAGCGGGGACTGTTCGGCAAAAAATGGCTGACAAGGAAAGTTATAGTCTTTTCCGCCTTTGCGTTAATTGCTGTGTATGTGTACTCGCTCTACCTTTCTTCGTAACCAACGTTCCTTGCAGTGTCGCCTTAATACTTGGATTCACCATCCCACGAGTCCCGGGCGTGGCATTCAACGGAAACACTCCTTTAATCGGTGCTTCAGGGGCATGGAATAACTCCATACCTACTCAGTTCTCAGCAGCACCAGCAAACTTTTCTTTCCCTGCCTTTACATCTCTACAGCTAGACACGGGATCTACTTTCGTGCCCATCACGTTCAGGCACCTTCGTGCCCAGATCTTGGACTCGGACACCAACGCTCTCGTCGCTACAGGTGACCTGGGCCATACAAAAGTGCCAGCGAAAACTTTTACTCCTATTCTGTTGCCTCTGAATTTCACTTATTCCGCCGTCAACTCGTCTGACCAGACTTGTAAGTAATTTACAGTTCAGTGTGTGCTCGGAATGATACTCTCTAGGGGTGACCTGGCATGCTGCTTGTCTGAATCCTAGCATATATCCAAACAGTTCTCGACCAGGTATGCCACATCTGTTGCACTACAGCGTTACTCATCAAACTGTAGGGCTCAACTTCCGATTGGTGCTAGAGATGGATATTGTGGGTCTAATCGGCTCTCAGGGACAGTCAGCCATCGTTAACAACGCGGATTGTCCAATCATACTTCCTATAAACGCCAGTTAAGTTTTAAGATACATTCTGGGATTTCATTTATCATGGACACACTCCGGACACCAACGATTTGATTTTATAGTAATACTTAATATTATGTCGCTCCTTTAGCTATCGTCCATTCTTTATCGTTGCTTTTATGCAGGCATCTGTACTACATAGTAACATACTTTTCCTCCCTCTCGTGATCGGTGGCTGACACTGTCATGCCTTTACGTCTGCCTTCATCTCTGCGCTCTGAATCTACGATACGAAAACGCTCGGGCAGTTCGCTCCCTGATCCATGGGCAACCTCGGACTATTCAAAGCCATTACCGCCAACTCCAGACTTGTCTCCAATACCACTCACGCCAAGACCAGAGGCACAGCGAAAAGATTCAGAGGCCTCAATAGCAACCCGTATATCGCAGATTCCACGGCTTCCAACTCCAAACTTCCTCTATGATCCTGGCTTGGACATTGACTTGACCAAATACGACGCAAACCGAACAAAGAATCCTTCTCGACGTTCTACAATTCGTTCCACCCTTTCTCGTGGTATCAGCTGTATCTCTGTTGCATTGCGTCTGACCACTGACAATCGTCCAACACCTCTGGCTTCACGACCCATTAGCAGTAGAATCCGTACCGAATCCGACAAAACATTGTGTTCGACACGAAGTATCCTCTCTTCTCTATCCACAGCCGAAAAATTCACCAAAAAATGGCCAAAACCACAGCCTCTGAAAAAACTCGAGAAAAAGTCCGGTCTTTCCATCCCTGGTAGTACAATGCGTAAAGCTGTCTTGCTCGCTTTGGAAGATGGCCAAGGCCTAGGCA
>QLOY01001791.1:0-38883 GCA_003313965.1 Megacollybia marginata
TTCTATCCTTTGCGATGTTTTTGGATCCGAATGCGAGATATCAAGATGTGATAACTCCGGAAATATGGCCCGTATTCTCAGAAGGGAATGCGGAGATGTTGTTCAACAAGACAGATGCGGGAAAGCCCGTGGTGAAGACTGTTACAACCGATCATGTTCTTCTTGAACGCTGCAGGTTGGTTGCGTAGATCATGATCCGGATAAGAAATCTGAAATCTTCCACAGATTCTGGGAGAGTGTTGGTGGACTGACGGGTCAATGATAGACTTGTACTGATTAGTTGAGAGGAAGGATAGATGCAAGGATACTTACTGATAAACAAGGCCGTTGAACCGAACATTTACGGACAGATGCGTTGCTTTCGGACCTTTCGATGCTCTTTGAGGACAATGTTAAACACCATCGCTCCTCGATTGATCACCGTCGCGTCGCAGTGGACTCTGTAAATTGAGAGTCTAGCTTAGATGCTGCCTAGTAGAAAAGTTATAATCTAATTATATATTGTGATCGGCGTCATTACGGAGAAATGACGCACCCGGTTCCTGATCGTGACGCGTGTCACGTGACATTTTGCTTCGAGCTTTAAAGTAATCAAGTAGCGCATAAGGCAACGATGATATGCATATTGGATGTAAAAAAGTTTCAGAGCGAAAGAGCAGGTCGTTACGCCGTAAACTCGAAAAAGCTGCCTGCCGCCGACTATTTACAATTCTTGCCGTAACATTCCAATCCTACGTCATGTTCCCAAGTTGACTTATATTCCACTCGAATGGCATTTCACTCCAGCAACCTGAATGTTGCCCACGGTTTCCCAAGAGTCAGAATATGTTCAGTATGACTCCCTGTTCGACCTTCAATTTTATGGCGAGCAGACTCAGGGTCAGGAGCAGATACTGACACCTCCGGTCAAGTCGTTTCACGACAGCCTGCGGGTCATTGATATGTTTACCTAGTTGTCTCCTCCAGACGAGTGCATGTATGTATATCCTTATCCAGACCAAAACTCCCAGGTCGTCATCTCGGTCTCGACGCGCTTTTTGCCAGACGCCAAACTCTCCAAAGAGCCAGTGGACCTCACCTTGCAATCTGAGGACTCTGTATTCTTCTATGTGTCCTCGGAAATGTTGCTGAAACATTCGGATAACCGGTTTGGCTCTCTTATACCGACACCTTTCCAAAAGGCCCAGATAGTGTATGTCGCCGAATCAGCCCAGGTCCTGAATGTCGTCTTGCACGCCGTGTACGAAATCACCCTATCTGATCACTCGCCACCGCTTTTAACGATCATGTTGGCGGTCGAAAATCTCCTGATCTACGGTCTAGACCCAAAAGTCTATGTCAAGCCCTCAAAACCTCTTCATACAGCTCTCTTGTCGTATTCGCCTCTCTATCCGTTAGACGTCTACGCACTAGCAGGATCATTGGGCCTCGAGGACCTCGCGAGAGTAACATCCTCCCATCTACTTTCCTTCCCCTTGTCCAATTTGAGTGATGCACTAGCTGCACGCATGGGTGGTGTATACCTCATTCGGCTTGTAAGGCTTCACGTGTTCCGAACGGAGGAGCTCAAGGCTATGTTGATTACCCCTCCCCGTCCCCACCCTGAAACCTCTACATGTGATTTTGGAGAACAGAGGAAGTTGACCAGGGCGTGGACACTGGCTGCTGCTTATCTCGTATGGGATGTTCGACCAAGTACGCTGCCTCACATCACATCCGTTGTTTGATATGCTTAATCTCATTGTAGATGTATCAACTGAAACAGTATCTGTCACTTTTGGTGCATTGGCTGAAGCTTTGACTTGTGAGGCTTGTAAGCAGGGTTTGAAGAAGCGGGTCAAGGAGATCGTCACAAAGTGGGCCTTGTTACGAGTGCGTTCCTCTAAAATCGTTTATCGTGATACTCATTTATGGCAGCTGGTGATATAACATATTGACTTGTTTGCATACACGCTCGCATACATACGCTTTGATGGGCTGTTTGAATCCGCTATTGCTCGATTGTAATTTCGCCCAACATATACATGTCAAGTGCTGGGCAGATCTCAGATGTTAGTTTGTGAGGTGGTCAACCAGCGAAGACATGCTACCTACCTTCATTGCCTGAGCTATTCACACTACCCATCCTAACCCACATACCTCCCTACACCACAAGATTTATTCAGTATGCCGTTTGAAATGAAACGACTTACCCTTGCACTCATGGTCAGTGTTAGCTGATATCTAATCTTATCTGTCCCCTTCGTCCCCGGGGCTCCGCTCCACTCTGCAAGCGGTTTCGCAGACTCTGACTGAACTTCCGGAACAAGGTTAATTGTATCGAAACGTTGGAGAATGCGGATCAAGAAGAATGAGACTTCGTTGTAGGCAAACTGCAAGTCTCAGAACGGTGTCTTTAGAAGTAGAGGCAGCAGCTACCTGTTGGCCTACGCAGATTCTTGGCCCTGCATTAAAGGGCACAAAAATGTACGGATTGGGGATGAGGTATTTGTGAAGTCTTGCATCGAGGAAGCGGTCTGGGTCGAATTCATGTGCTGCAGCAATGTAGTTGCCAAGGTACTGAAAGAACGTAAATGACATACCGTCTGGTCCCCAGAGGTCTGTTCTGCGATGTATTAAGAAAGGGGAGTAAAAGATCCTGTGTGAATTAGATGTTGGAACTTGTACAACACATCTCCCTCTCTACCTGGTCGTGTTGGGCACGTAGATAGGTCGGCCCGTAGGATTGGCATTGGGTAAACTGGTATCGCGGTTAGCGCTTCTGAGGACTCTGAGTAAATATAGCTAACGCATGTTTAATTGACGATACCTGATGTTTGCTGGTCTGTGAAGACAAACGAGTTAGCAAGGACACGGCCAATTAAGGATGACTTACACAGGAGGATAAAGCCGCAACACCTCTGAAGACGATATAAGTAATTAATAGAAAGAAGTGAAGGTACTTCCCGTTAATGAAGGCCCTAAGATACTTCAGGTCCCGAATCTGCTGATATGTTGGGTGTTCTGTGCTGCCGACCTTTTCGAGAATCTCTGCTCGGAGCCGCTTGATGACGTCGGGTCTTTGCGATAGGATGTGAACAGAGAATGTCAGGGTACTAGCTGTCTGAGCGATCGTGACGCATAAGATAAGAATTAATTAATGGGAGAAGGTCATACGGTGTCACGTCCTGCGACTAGTATGTTGATCAGTTCGTCTTGAATGATGTCGTAATCTGCAGGTGATCAACAAAGCTGACCAGAAAAGAGGCACCGAGAAACCTTTCGTATGCTTGATCATATGTCTCAAAAAGGACTCATCCGCCTTCTCGAGATCAGCTTCTTCTCGATCTCTTTTCACTAAAGCCGTTCTAACAATCGGGTCCACAAAGTCATTAATGACTTGTCTGTGTTCATCGACCGCATCTTTCCAAAATTCTCGAAGCCACCAGAACGACCCCAGGCGAGCTCTGAAACACACTAGATCTTGGCCCGTAACAAACGAGTGTGTAAACACGTTTGACGGGTGAGCCATGACTTCTAGGGAGTTCTCGGCATCGACATTTGAAGATTCAGGAAAAGGTAGTTGTGCTCCAAGTGAGTTGACACATTTTCCAAAAAGAAATTCCGATGCAGAATCTAGCGTGAAGTGCGAGACAACGTCCTGGAAGTCGACAGGAAAGCCTTGAGAGAGTCGTCGAGCGAGTTTTGATATTGCTTCGTCAGAATGTTTGGCCATAATCTCAAAGTCGCTAATACGTTCTTTGCTGAAGAAGGGGCGCGTCATTGCCCTGTGGAATTTCCAGGTATTGCCTTGGTTTGCTGAGAATATGGGGTAAAAAGATTCATGGCATACCGTCGGCATTGAATATACCCGATCCGAGGAGAATGTCGAGTTGGTCACGAAAAGAAGCACCTAGATATACGTTGAGCTGGTTACGGTGGGGAATGTATTCAGACCTTTCTCAAACTCCTCGAACTGAGTGGAAAGGATGGCCTGTAGACGAGATCAGTAAGCCTCAAAGGCAGCATAAAGCAGTAGGTGCCTTCAGGTGTTCGGGTTCAGTAGTAAACAACTACAAGAGTCAGTATTCATGTACTGTTTTTGGTAGACTTACAGCATATTAAGAGACGGTGAAACTGCATGTTTCCCCGTAACGTTTGGTCCAGTCGAGAAATATGTCGCCTTAGAAATGCGTCCGTGAAGACAGTCAAATTGAGAGAAGAAACACAGACAAGGATAGCCTTCAGTGTAGCCGGTGGTCAACTGGCGCAGAATGGATAGCGTGCTCTCACGAACAGGCGGGGCTAAAATCGCAGCCATCCTGTACGCGCCCCATCGCAGTGAAGCTGCCATGTAGAGGTTGTAACAGACAATTGCGACTGGATAAGAAGAGACAAGAGACAGAATGCATACAGCAAGATGGATCCTCCAGCCAAGGTAATATTGTGCGCACCTGAGTGCTCCATACGTTAAAAGAGGCGGAAGGACGAGCAGAGGAAACAGAGAATGAATATGTGCAAGTCCAGGTGGTAGCTTCATATTGCGAGATGGCATGAGAAACTGTTCTAGTCTCAGACGCGTGACCACTGCAAATGCAAGTCTGGTGGAGCTGAGCCACTTCCATTCAGCTGATTTGGAGTTGCATGCGACAAGAAAACTCCCTCAAAGATGACTGGAGTCATCAGGAAGCCGAGAGTTAGTGAATTTTGGATGCCGCACGGCCCGCAGTTGCAACATCAGGTACATCATGGAGTTGCTGCTTGCCGCAACAACTATAACCAAGTCTAAGTTTTTCTTGGACAAAAAAATCTAACTTGTTTTTTCTTCGAGACGAGCTGTGTTTACTCTTGTTGATGCGCTCCTGCCGAATGGTCACCTGAGCAGTGCATGGGCCACCTCTCTTTCTTTCTACCACCACAGTGGCCATGGCTACGGTTTTAGAGCGCCCAGTATCCGCTCTACGTAGCTCAGTAGAGCCCATCATACCTCAGCGACGGCGACGAGATTCAGCAGAAGTCATCGACGTCGACTCGCTCGATGACCAACCTCCTCAACGACGGCGACGCCTCAGATCTCCTGAAATCATTTCCCTCATCGATAGCGATGATGAGTCCCATTTTCTCGGACCTAGCTCTCGTAGACAAGGTAAGGCATACTGTTGATTGGCCACGCGACAAGCATCCTAATTAAGACAAAGTTAACCGTCTAGTGTCACCTCCACCACCATTGCCAAATGACGACCGAATTCCTCCTGTACCACGATTGCCTTTTGCCTTGGGCCCATATGCATCTTTGCCCTTTCGAGGACGAGCTTCTGCTGTGTTGGGGGTCGTGCGAGCCAACGAACGACCTTTTGACTTTGAAGACGGCCTAGGTTATCTTGTACCAGCTGAACCTGGCCCCTACGATGCCGGTCCCTCGCGGCCTCGGCAACATGGTCGACAGCCGCTGCCGCGCGGTCATATGGGACTTGGTGGGGCTTTGATAGCTTCAAATCCTTCACAAAGAACACAACGCATCCTGGACGCTGCTGCACGTAGTCGTCGCCAGCGTGGCAACGTCACGGTCGAAATTCCTCGTCGGAATGCGCTACGTATTATCGATTTTAACGGACCGGACGACGTGTTCCTCCGAGCGGGCTTTGAAGACCCACCGAATATTCGATTTTTGTTTGGTCCACCTCCTTCACGCGACCCACTAAGAGAAATCGAGTACAAAACGGAATACACACATCCCAACACCCCCGATGCTGGTTTTACGCATGATTTCGAGGTTGCCAAGGCCAGCGAGACGTCGAACAGCGCTTCATCGTTTCCTACATCGTCTCAAGCCAATCCGATTGTCATTGATGATGAGGACGATGAGATCATAGCTACTTGTCGCTCGCCACCCAGCATGAGTACAGCGCTGGTCTGTGCCATGTGTCTTACTGCCCTCGTCGTAAATGCGCAGACTCCGGAAGCTCGTGTGTGGGGGCTACGTTGCGGTCACCTCATAGACGGAGCATGCCTCGCCAGGATTTCGGTCCCTGATGATGCCCTTCTTGCTCCTCTTCTTGATGCTGAACCTAAAAGCAAGGGTAAAGGGAAAGCCCGAGACGTGGATCCTTTGGAACGTGGGTTCCCTCGTGTTGATCCGTTTGCGGAGAACCCTATACGTTCGCGTCTGCGCTCAGCGAACAATCATAATCAACTTAGCGACGAGGGCGGGGAGTCCTTACTAGATCATTTCATCCCTGCGTTTCTGAAGCGTCGCAAACCCAGGGTGAAGAAGCCCAAGATTGAAGCACAGTATCAATGGGAATGTCCAGTGTCTGGATGTGGGAGGATGCATACCACTATCAGGGTAGACGGTGTGTGGATGCAGGAAAAAGAGTCGGGCGAAGGTGCTATCGGTCTGTTTTTATAATCACACGAAATAAATGTTGTATTGTTTCTACTTCTATGCCTAGTGGGCGTGGTTCTTGTGGTGTTCTAACAGGCATAAGGCAACAGGCAACAAGAAGGAAATCTCGACACATACTCAGGTGCACTAGAAACGAAAATGAGGAACAAATTAGTATATGAACAAGAATGCGCACTGTTGTAATCAATGGTATAGCCAATGCCAAAGAGTACAAGTATTGTGGCGACGAGAGGCTTTCCAGATGCATTTCCACCACCGAAATAACGGCCTTTGATACCTCCAACGCGGGCTGTAGCCTGTCCTTTGGGCAATTTCGAGTAAAAGTTTACGAGCGGTTTCAGTCCAGCACCTGACCCGCCAGACTAGACCATAGAACTGAGATAAAGAAACAGATTTGCAGTAATCTTACGACGAGGTTTGGAGTAGCAATTTTGGGAGGAACGAGGCCGCCGAGCTGGCGACGAATGAGTGAAGCGTGCATGAATACAACTTTGTTTGGCTTTGTGTGGCCAATTCGTGACTTTGACGATAAGTGTCGGCCACAAATAATTCTAGACTCCCATTTCCATCAGCTACTCCACAGCTATGGCTTAGCTCTCGGATCATTCTATTCCTAGGCTCCCCGCATAGCTGTTCCAAGCTGTTTTAAACCTAGCGCATCAATTTGGGCCATCCTGATGGAGAAAATACATTCGAAGCCTCAGCCCACAGGTTCTTTCTAGCATCTTACAAGCCTACCGTTTCCGACGGACGTACTATACCGCATTCTTCCCATTTGCATCATTCGATGGCGGCTGATGGTCTCTGCGTTCCGGTGTAGATATCAATCAGCATCAGGGAATGGGGTTGCTCATCAGTACTCCAACAAGTCACAGACCGGTGGTGGTAAGCTGTTGAACTTATCTCCTGACAAGAAGCTCGACCCTAGACTATTGAATCTCGGACTGGTGACAGACGATCAGCAGATCAAACCTTTTGTGCTTCAAGCAAGTGACGACATATACAAGGTACAGAACCCTCGATGCGATGTAAACACGTTGTGAATATCAAGTTAAAGGTGTTCGTGCCGCTCGGGCTTGCGCTGCTCGACATACAAAACAAAATTCGTCAACTTTGTCCATGTCTTTTTGGATCTCCTGCCCGAATGTCTGTCCATTGTCATCATGTCCATTGTCCACGGAGATGTGGTAGACTCCTTACCTTGATGCACGTTGGCTGTCTGCAACTTGGAGGATGGTAATAACTTCGTTCACAGCGAGGGGAGTTGCAGTCAAGAATCGCCACCACCATATGTCTTTGAAAGTGCTATCAGCCATTCTAAGTCATGCAATTTGTTCGTTTGATAATGCCACCAACCCCACATCGCGTCCATCGAGTCCCTTCACTGTTAGGTGTAAGACCGAGCCAATGTTGTGCAACAAGACGTGACATACGCGACTTGTTGACACATTTTTTAAAAACGGACGCAGAGCCAGGTAGGGTGAAAGGTAAGAGTTGCAGAAATGACTACGTCGACAAGCGTCAAGTATTCCGCTATCCACCAATCGCCTTAGGATTTTATAGTCCGTCTTCCGAAACGCCATCACTGATCGCATCGGCTTAAAAGTGTGAGACCCCACATGTTTGACGCATTTTCTCTTCAAGCTTCCATCGCGTCAAACATGTGATCAATTTTCGATTCAACCCTCAAGGTGTACCACAACAGTTGTAGAGGGCTCGGCTATCGACACCTTATCGCCGGTTTTGACCGAAACACTACACATCTTTCACTGAGGTCCGTCTTTCCGAGTCAGCCTTTGAAGCGAAATAACTTCGGACAGTTGCATCAGAAGTTCCTATCCATACCCTTACTCATCTCGATTAGTTCTTCGTGGCGGTCTTCGTCATTGGTTTTGGTATCAAACGTTGCTAATAATCACGGGTGTAAAGGCTCATACATGCCGCGAATCTCACCCCATCTCGAGCCGGAGAGGAGCGCTTTATATTGCTTATTAGTTGCCGAAAGAATATCGAGGCACCCATCACGCACTGGACTGCAACCACCATTTTCTCAGTCGATCAGACTTGTGGTCTTGTGAAAAGTAACATACAGCTTCAACGATAAGAAACGGTGCCTCGGCTGAATTGTTCGGCTCGTTAATGATGGCGTACTGGTTCTAGAAAGACAATCTATTCCATTTTCACTACAACAAATTTCCGGGTCAGTAGATTGAAAACGCTGCCAAACAAGAACGCCATCAGCGAGCAGGTCAGTATAATGACATTGTACGGCATGCTGAAATCAGGGGTAGCCAAATCAGCTAGCAGGATTGGCGTATAGATGCGTGATCCAGAGAATTTCTTTCCAGTGTTATTCATCAAAGGAACAAAAACAGCTGGAGGCAGATCCCACCCTCTCTGCGCATCGGGTGGGTGTTCCGTATACCGGAGAAACGCCTTCGTTACATGGATGCTGAGATGGACTTGGGTTAGGCCCGGTATGGTCAATATAGACTGAAACGTTGCCGGACGTGAGTGAGGTACAGGCGCAATGTAGGATATATTGGAAATAAGATCAGCTGTTAGGCATCAGGTGAGTATCGATGATAATGTCAAACCTACGACGATCAGTGCCGTTGGCGTATAGTCGCATGGTATGAAGGTAGAATTGAAGCAACCACGGCATAGCTTCGAGATAAACAATCTGAACTGTTTCTGGTCGATTGTTCCTGATAGAGACTGACAGCAATCCTCGCTCCTGACTGGAACCCTGCAGGACGCGTTGAATGGTCAGCTGGGTCAGCGGTGGGTCAGGCGATTTCAATGCTAATCTCAAGATATTTGTTATTGCAACATCCTGGGAGAAAACTTACGATACTGAAAATCTTCAGGTTGAGCCAAGCTGACATCTAGAGGTGAGTTTCCTTTGCAGACATTAGAAGGCTGAGATGGGCCTATAGTTTGATCGCTTACCATTTGACACGTCATATATCGCGATACTTTCCTCTATAAAGCTAGGCTCGGGAGCGATGCTGTACGTCCCAGCCGCAGGAAGGACTACATTGACGCGACTCGTCGACGCAACTGGACAGCTGCGGTCGATAGCTCTATCATACAGGCTCCGAAAAGACCAGTCTAACGCCACATGTCAAACGCAAGTGCAACAGCAGTATCAAAAATACAGACCCCGAGTCTGACCAGATGAGTGCCGCAAAGGGTCCGATACAGCTTGGAAGGTCAAACGGGCCTCAACCCCTGAATCTGGATGCCAAATTACGTGCAAGCCCATACCATGCCAGTCTGCATCAAAAAGTTTATGGGGATTCAGCAAAGACGCGATTCCTGACAATGATTTGCAGGGCAGAAGTTTCAGGAAAGGAGTTAAATTCTCGGTGCAGACGTGTTCAGAAGGCAAGGTTGCGTGACGAAGGTGATGGGGCTGGGTCCAATCAGGTAACAAACCTTCTGGCGCGAACGAAAGCGTCGGTGAGGTGGTACGCTGTTCGTCCATAGACCCGAGAGAAGCACAGAAAAGTCCTGCCAATGCATTTCGCAGACCTTGCCATCGTTCGTCGATCCTGTTCGCGTTGTATAAGCAGACAGGTTGTTCTGAGAAATTTCTTTTACGTTGTGGGACCGCCGTCTCCCATCCAAGCCCATAATTCAGCGCCAGTTCCAACTCCAGACTCAAAAGGGTAGCCCCAAGAATCATAGTTCCATTTCCCTGCATTCAGACTGAGGTGCAGTTCGGTGACAGCGTATTCCCGCAGGATCTGTGCTAAAACCAGCGGAAACAATGTATGGTGTTGTGCTGTTCAATATTAATTTCAAAATTAGAAACTTGAGCCTCAAAGCTCACATAAATCATCTTCTCGGAGGGTTGCAGGATTTCGCGGCGTAGCACCTTTCAGGAGCGTTTTGAAGGAGAATTTAGTGACCAAACGTCCGTCATGCAGAGGCTTCAGTACAAGTTCCTCATCAAATTGCTCGGAACTTTCAAAACGGGCAAAGACTGGTGCACACAGACTCAGAATGAGCGCGACCCCAAAGAGCATTTCGCTCACGTGCTACTACTTTGATGAACTCCAGACTCGGAGCCCTCAACGTTGCCTCAACGCTATAGTTATATTCTCATAGCCGTAGCGAAAATTTGAATAGACTCATAGAGCCGTCAATAGGCTCTCAAGAACTCTGGAGTTTACAGTGGCTTCCTTATCGTGTATCGGCCACCCCGCATTGGCAGATCTTATTCTGTCAAACCGATATATTTTCTAGACTTTGGATACCGTAAACCTAGGCTACCTTCCTTCAATTGGTCCTAGGTACCCTTCGACTTCCTTTAACAGTAATTGTGTCGCCATGGCCAACATGAACGTAGGACATTCATTTTTTTATCTGTTCATCGTTCTTCCGTACGGCCAGAAACTCTTGTCCGCCGATAGTTCCATCTCACGATAGCTCTCCATATCCTAGGTGAGGTCTCATAAGCTCCCAGTGCATTGGCGCTTCTCTGCCAATTTCAGCCTCTTATCCCAATACAGCCAAGTAAAAATTCTGTCGAGTTAAAGAGGTAGCGGACAGATAAGTACTCAAGATCCTTCCGAACCTCTGCATACTATATATCGACTATCGTTTATCTTGGACTCAGTTTTTAAATGGTCATATTATCTTCCAGCTAGGGTCTTCACGATCTATGGTCATTTTTTTAAACATCGGTCGGTAGCTCCTTACCGATTTCTCTTCCGTTGTGACTGAATCTTGTCCAGGAGGCACCGGGACTCAGAAAAACCTACTATCAATGATGTACAAATAGTCCGATCCGAGACAGAGTAATTGACAATCCATCGCATTATCAAAGGCGACGAGCTCGATAACCGTAATCCTTGACCATTGATACCAGTCATACCTTTAACTAACGAGAATACCAAAGGTCATAGGATTTCGCATATGATACACTATACCGTTATACAACAATGAAGGTAAAATGTTCCGAATTAATGTCGCCGATAGCCTACGCAAAACTCCACGAGTCTCTGTACAAAGTCGGAATCATGGTTTTTGGAGGAGGTTCAAAGTGCATACAGGGACAAGTAGTGCCTGGACACGAGACACGCATGCGGGAAAATGTACAAGCTATACAACTTTTTCCTATTTCGCTCATCGAGGACTCATCTCTTTGTTGGGAGGTTACGAAATGCTCGTAGCATCTCTACAAGATACTGGCTTTCCTGTCATTCTTTTGAGCATATGCATTGCAAAGATCCATTTTGTTTTCACCTAATTAATCATTAGGTGGTCCGAACAAATTATTACGGTCCTCGGAAGAGTGAGACGTTGAAAGATTTATTTCCACAGGTTGTACAGACAAGGAGCTTCAGACGATAAGGAAGGGGGGCATTTTTCGACGATGGGAC
Source organism: Megacollybia marginata (assembly GCA_003313965.1). Lineage (NCBI taxonomy): Eukaryota > Fungi > Basidiomycota > Agaricomycetes > Agaricales > Porotheleaceae > Megacollybia > Megacollybia marginata. Next base: position 11,779 of record QLOY01001791.1, read on the forward strand.
CAGCTGAGGGCATCGTGCTTTCTGGATCTTTTATGAACCGACACCACTATCGATTTGATGGGCTAATGCTCAATGATGCAAGTTTCTCAACAAGCCCTTGATATTACGCGGTCCACTGGAAGGGCGGAGATTGAGAGTTCCGCCGCGGCAACAGTGGACGATAGTTTGTCAGATATCTCGTTTTCATGGGTCAGGCGTGCGCCGAGTAGAAAATCTTGGCTACACGATGCCCGGTCGCGAGGAAATGGTACCACTGGCTAACACATCAAGAGTATCCTCCGGTAAGGGATTTCGGATTTTCGCTACGGCCACGGCACTGCGTTTCTTTATAATTTCTGAATATACAACAACACGCTAGACAGTATCCTACAAGGGTACCATTAGCATGCTAGCAACGTGTAAGCAGTAACACCCAAATTCCCCCCCAGATCGTCGATCCAGTGCCACTAGGGTCGCATCTCGTTAGCAGCATTTGGTATTTTTCTTATCCTGAGGACGTTCACCGCTGATATAGGTTTCATGCAAGCAGATTCCATATTGAACGAGTTTGGTGTGCATGGACCGTCAAGGGCAGCGAGGGCTCCAATCGCAACGGCAGGACCAAGGACGTTCAAGTTCTCTTGTTGAAACCTTAGGCCGAGAGGTCCGAGAGCAAGCTTTGATGTCAGATTGATTATTACCGCCTGATAGAGCCTGTTAGATCAAAAAACTTGGTGATAAATATCTGTCAACGCGATGCCGATTGCTGGTATCGTAACTATCGAGGATGAACATGATGGCATGGGCGCAGATACAGTACTCACCAAAGTCCGATTCAGTCTCGCTGGTAGATTCCGGAAGAATTAAACTTCAGCGCACATTGCACCTACAAGGTGACGGAAGGCGCCTAGAGTGTACTTACCATCATCGCTGCCATCCTCAGTCTATGCCGACATGGAACAGGATGGAAGATAAACTCTCAGAGTTTGCGGTCTGTGGAGATGTTCGCTCGCAGTCTGGTCACGCGACTCGGACGATTTTTCAAATAGAACCAGCTCCCATTCTCGTTGAACTACGACGTTAATTCTGTTCATGTGATGCCTTCGAAGCCACGAGCTGACAACGTTCTGTTTCCTCCTCAGGCTCCAATTCTAGGAAGCTTCCGCTCCTCGTTATCGTACCCACGGGATCTTGCTGAAGGACAATGCGATTCTTCTGGGTAGTTGTATACCCAGACCAGACAGGTGATCTGGCCAGCTTGAACGTGTTTGGATTTTTCGCCCGCACAAATGACAGCCAGTATGCAATGAGCTCCTCTGCAAAGGCGGTTTCGACAGGCGTCATCGATGTGAAAGTCGTCGATCCATTGAATCTAGAAGACGAGGAAGGAATAGGAAGAACTCGGCGCAATGTATACTTCACGCACCCTGTATTTGTTCCCATGAACATCATCCAGTTCTCAGCAGCGTGTCCCGTCGCGTTGCTTCCAGACGTAGGGTTGGGCTGGTTGTACCGGTATGTCCAAGCGTTGCCGGTTTTCGCAAATTGTGGAGCAAGAATATCTCGCTATCTAGATATCAGCACTACATTTCTAGTCCTGTAACGATCTTACGGCACATATCAGACTAGACTCGCCTGTTGCCACTTGGAACTGCTGAGAGGGGGAGGAAAAGTCGCTTAACGCATAAGCCTACAAGAGTCAATGGTTCCCACGTGACATTAGACAAGCTCACCGAGACCAATTCGTCAAGATCAGTCGTATTCAATTGGGGGAAGGCTCCTTTAAGAGCTGTAGCAATATCTGTCCCTCCAATCACTGTTTCGTTCGACGTAGACCTTGATATGAAATTAGCTAGAACAATGAACTTATTGAACAGCGACAGACCCAATAATCAGAGGCACTTTAGCATGATTTCCTGACAGTATAGCTTCAGTTGGATATTGAAAGAAGATCTTGCCATCCAAGACGGGGTGGAATGCGTTGTAGGACCCATTGCTAACGAACATGTCAAACATACGGCTAGAGAATACGACGACTGACAATGTATAGGATGCAGCATCCTGAGCTTGTGCCAGCGCACTAACACTGGCGTTTCGCAAACAAGCGAGTTGAGTAGAAAGGCCACCTGCACCACAACCCGCGTGATTGACATAAAAATTGAACAGGGGCTGTGAATCATCAACCAGTGAGAGGTCACGGCGCAAGATATCTTACAACTTGCTGATCTGGAAGAGGGAGTGGGGTCCGATATACGCTTTGTGCAATAGCACCAGAGAAGAGTGAAGATATCACGTCCCTAACCAAGTGCAGTTCCACAGAGGAACCACCGGCACTCTCGCCGTTAATTGTAACTTGCTTAGGGTCTCCTCCAAATGAGGCAATATTCTGCTGGACCCACCGCAAAGCTTGTACTTGATCCAAAAATCCTGCATTGAAGTCGCCATTTCGTGTGTCGACAAATTCGGGAACTGTTAGGAAACCAAAGGAGTCCAGTCGATAGTAAACGGATACAATCACAACATTTGGACTCTGGTGGACCCAACCGTCAAAAGGCCAATTCTGGGCACAATCCGTAAACACGAGCGCTTCAGAAACGTAGACTGACCCTTGGATTCCCATAGACGTATCCTAAAAGAGGTTAGCGACGATGAAAAGAGTTTAGAATAGCCTATGACCTCCACCGTGGATGTAGACCAAGACGGGTACTGATGCTGAGTTATATAAAAAGTCCTCTCGAGCTGTGCATGAGGCAACGTACAATTGCTTCCCTTTTTCACGCCAGCGGGAGCGTAAATGTTAACTTTGAGACAATCCTCGGACCCTGCACCACCGGCGTCACCTTCTACATGATAGTGTGAGTATGGATGATGATTAACAAACTAAAACCCTACGTCCAGTGGTGCCTTGTACACAGAAGTTGGGATATTCGGTCGCATCAATAACTCTTCCCCTCGATTCTTGGGCAACACGCGTTGTATTCAGAGGCAAAGGTGCTCTGAAGCGGAGATTGCCGAGAGGTGGCTCTGCGTATGGTATGCCGAGATATGCAACTGTGTTAGGGAAAGAACGATTGCCATGATATTTGGCATATCCAGTGTCGACGACATCATGTAGTGTTGTCTCAGTAGACAGTCCTTTGTCAAAGCTTGCGAGAAGGAGTAGCAAGTTCACCCAGAGCATCTCGAAGAAAGAGTGATTGTGAATCCAAGTCATCAGGCCCAGCATCGAATACTTTATAGGCTCGGAGAAACTTATTATTCGCCCTGTTGAAAGCTGCTACATTAATTGGTCTCGTGGCCTCCACACGCGCTCTCCGAATTTGACGCGTCAAGCAGTGGTTCGGAAGCAAGGATAGGAATACCGGTACCCGACACAACTAGCACGTGGGTGTCCGGCGCTTGATCATGGCCAGCGCTTCAATTCTTTCCTCTGCGCCCATTATCTCAGGCGGTGATATGCCTGGAGAAACCTTGCGGAGAGCGTGGCATCCACATTGGAGAAAAAATCGTCCCTCGCAGCTGCAGTCTGAACGAGAGTGTGGGTCAGAATAATAGAGTGTTTGTTGCAAGTTTGTTGGACTCACTCGATGATTACCCTTGTACCGATTTGTTGTCTCTACTGGACTCCTAGCAGAAATGCAGTTTTTCGCTCTCTTCTTTGGCAGCCTGTTCAAGCCTCGAAATTTGTGTCCGACCTATGCGTCCAAATTGCGTCCCAGAATGCTAAGTAACGTTTATTGCTTATGATTCATGCTTGAAACAACCCTAACAACGCCGACCTCGGTTCCCTACTTGTTGATAATATTAGGTCCATTGTACAATTGTTATGTAGGTATTTTCAGGCGTGGAATCGTAGCTGATAATATTGGAACGCTGCAGACTGAGGTTCGATACATGTATTTTACGGCCAAGGATTAATTCAACCACCGGTCTGTTACAAGTGTGTTATTGAAATGCGATCCCATTTGATGGACCAATACTAGTATCCTTAGGTTCACAAAAAGAGTTGAGAACTAACATGTTACAGGATCATGATACAGGTCAAAAGCATACGAGATAGTAACAGGATTTCCTCGAATGATGAGCAATTCGCATGCTTCCCGCTAATCTCATAAACCCTTCGTTCCTTCCAATAATGCCTGACAAGAGAATAAGTAGCTATCCCAACAAAGAATACGCTTAACCTACCAAAGACCTATCAAGTAGTTTCCTCCTTGAAAGATTTGAAGTCTCTGGCATGCAAGCGCTTGAAGCTACGACGAGTGACAACAGGAGGCACCGCAGCTTCAGGAATAGCCCTGGCTTCTACTGCAACGTCGGCCGCGTCTTCCATACGGCTGACAAGACTACGGCGACGAGGGATGACAGCAGCGTCGACGGTGACAACTGCGACAGCGATGAGAAAGACGGCACTGAATGAGAAACGCATGTTGGATGTGATGTGGATGTTGAGTGCAAGTGTACGCTGTGTATGGAACAAGTCTGGCTTGTTTTACTGTCTGTGCAACCGGTGCAGGAAGTAGAGAATCGGACAAGACCAAGCTCGTCAGAAATGAGGATGAAGGCTAGCTTAGAGACCCTTGACCAAAGGGGGTGCCTTTATATAAGTTATGCTGTGCTATTAGTGACGTTTTGATAGATCTGAAACTGATGGCGACAAAACATTTACCCTGCCGACATGAGGCGGTGTCAGGCGGTGTTGGGCGGTGCAAAAATCGATCCAGCTACAGTAGTGGCGCACTGAATTCAAAGGCTGAAGCAGACTGAAGCGCATTTTTTATTCTGGTGCCTTACCACAATGCTCAACAACATATTGTCTTGCGTGTCTCTGCTCAAGACCGCCCACTCCTTGCATGGCCTCCGGTATTTCATCGTCATGATTTACCTAATTCGTTTTCAGTTTCACAATTGCCAAGGAGTAAGCAAATTTTTACCCGACCACGGTCTGCTCCGGCGTTGATAAGGACCACAGCGGCCTCCGCATGAGCTGAATCCATAGCGAGGTGGAGCGGTGTATTGCCTCGGAGCTATGTCCAGCAAGAGTGGATCGAAGAGGCTTGCAACTCACCTGCACGATCTGCCGTGTTGAGGCGCGTCTTGCTTGAAGGTGTAGAAGATTCTAACAAAAGGCGAATAAAGCCCACAGAGCCTGTAGTTGCAGCGCGGTGTCTAAAAACAAGGTTAAATAGCCATGACTCATGAAGGTCCAGTTCTGCGAGTAGAACGGCGTACAGAGGGACCTGGTTTGCTTTATCTTTGGCATTTATCTACATAAAAGGTGAGGGGCTACAGCTGGATATCAGTTAAAGCTACGTACGTCTGCGCCGCGTGCAATCAATAGCTTGCCTATCTGGACACAGAAAAGCAGGATGAGAAGGAGAAACAATGGCTCGGCATCGCCCTACTTCTATGCGAGACTTGGATGCCGCATAATGCCTGTAAGAGAGTCGCGAGCAAGCTCGATCATATTCTCAGCAATTGAAATAACCTACAATGGGGTGATTCCTTTGTCGTTACGCCTGCCGTAAAAATTAGGAGTGGATAAGATGAACCTCCACCAGCGCACCTGTTAACATCAGCGCCAGCACCAATCAACTCCTGAACAACGTCTTCGTGACCAGCACTCGCTAAACCTTGAGTCAATCTGATGAAGAGGGAAATAGTCCAGAGGAGCTCGCCTGCGATGTGAAGCGCAGTCCAGCTGCTGGCGTCAACCTTTTCTACATCGGCCTTACGGTCAATTAAGAAGCGGACAATTTCGATATCTCCGGAAGATGCAGCCCAGTGAAGCGGCGTTCGTTCATCCTGAAAGCAAAGTTAAATAACATACTTGACATTGAACACCGATTTACTGCATCGACAGCGTTTACAAGACCGGGATTTTCATCGACCAAAGTACGGAGCAAGCCAAGCTGTTCTAGATATCTGATTTAGTGTCATTTAACTGATACATATAACGGATTACTGCTCTGAGCTGCATGATGAGCAGATGGTGTCGACATGGAAGTCAGTGACGCGTCGCGGTCAGGTCACATGTCAATTTCTAAACTCGGTCACTATTACCACTAAGATGTCGACACTGTCGACTTCCTCAGTGCAAGACAGTCCAAAGAATGGAACACATGCATTGCTACCGTTTTTACAGTCTCAGTCTCAAAATACGTTAACTCGTTTATACCAAAAACCTTCCTCATGTCTCTCCATATTCCGGTCATTCTTTGATCAACCTTGTGGCCAACTCGCATTTCTCATCCGCCCTGCAGGCTTTTGGACCCCCTGGAGCAACAAATAATAATGAACTTGTTATGGCTTGACTCGCCAGTTCCTGCATCTGTCATGGTTCTCTGGGTAGTCCGTGAACAGAAAAAGTGGACCCTCTACTTGCCCCTTTCCTTGATTAATTCATGCTGGCAGATTATACGATGCGGCGTTATTGTCCCTTTCACGGCTTCATATCTTGACAAATTCAGCCACCAAATTGAGTCTAAACCAGATCTTCAAAGCCAGTTTTCGACAGGCCCTTACTGGCGGGTAGGCGATCCTCCGACACCCAAGGCACCTTACTTGATCTTTTCGCAGTGGAAATACAGGAAGCTTTGGAGTACCTGCAGAAATTGACGACAAGAAGCCGCCACCTGATATAGAAACTTTGGATGCGTACGGTCTCGAACGGTGGGAGGTGGCTTCTTCTCTGCTTCAGTGACGCGAACTAAGCATCGGTTCAGACTATCCTTCATTACATGGTCTCCTCGGGTACTGGTCAGAATCCGAGTAAACCGTCCCAAGGTGTCCTCCATGTGCTCCAACAGAGCGGACTCATGGCTTCCCAGCAATAGTAACCTTCATTCAATATCATTCTTGCTCCAACCTTTCATAGTGGCAACGTTGGCAGCCTTCTGCAAATCACTTCCGCAGGTTTCCAATTTCTTCTTCACTCACCCCATGAGCAGCTTTGGGATCTATTACTCCAGTATCTACGTATGGCGGTGGTAAGTTTCTTTACGTTCCTCAGGGTTTAGCCAATCTCCCCGGTAGACCATGGACATGGTTGAAGTCCTCAGTTTCCTGTTCATGCTGTCAACAATGGAATTAGGTCGGGTGCGCTCCGACGTATCTCGATCGATTTTTTTATTCACGAAAGGTGTAGGAATATTCTATAGAAAATCTCAGCGAGACTCAGAAGGTAATGCTGAGCGATCTTCGAGACTATGGTCTCCTGTGGCAACGCAGGGTGTGTTAGGAGTGTTTTTACTCCTCTTCTCATCTCCCGTAGTCGTCATCTCGGCGCTTCAGCCCCACTCGCCTCGCGACCACGCTGACCTCCTCATCGCCTCCTCTTCCCACATCCACCGGCACAAGCTCCGGGCCACAGGAAGGATATATCGTTCTCGAAACCAATTACCGGATATATGCGTATACAGGTCTTACGTTGAGCGTTCCGACCAATTTCATATCTAATGTGCGAATTTAGATAACCCCCTCCAAACGGCTGTGCTCAATCTTTTTATCTCTTTAAAATATCGCTTTCCAAACCTTGTCGTCGGCTCAATTACTCGCGACAGCGTCAAAAAAGCCCTTAACAACGGAATATCTGCCGACCAGGTTTGATTGTTTTTTCTAGTGTGTGAAGCTGAAAATACTTTCTTAGATTATCAGCTATCTGGCGGCGCATGCCCATCCTCAGATGCGAAAAAATGTCGGTGATGAGGCTGCGCTAACTAGCCAGCGTGCTAACATATTCACGTTAACAGAATCCGTTGTTGCCTGTCACTGTCCAAGATCAAATAAGGCTATGGGAGCTCGAAAAAAATCGTCTAAAGTCACAAGAAGGTTCCTAAACAATTTTCCATCCAAAGGTTATTTTTGATGGCTCCCATAGGGTATCTTTATACCGCGTTCGCCTCTCAAGCAGACTATGAGCTCGTCCTGAATTATGCCAAAGAGCTCGATGTCGTGTTATGGGAGAATGCTGCCAAGCGCTGCTTTTTCGGCAGTCTAGAGGGACATGCTAATATCCGAGGTTTCATTGAGCGTAGAACAGGTGCAAGCTAGGGCAGTGGTAAGGCTAGGTTGAGTATTCAGCTCGTATTATTGATTGACGATCTAATGAAACTCTACTTGATCATGGAAACATGAAAAGCCCTTCAAATCATTGATAAAGAAATCAGTAAGTCTGTCCCTTTACACTGTTCAATCTTTTCACCTCGGTGTTTACACAGTTTGTCTGTTGTGATTCTGGAACGCGTTATTGTCCGATTGAATTTTCAACAAGTCTGTTACTGTCAAATGTCATCATTGTCCAATGGAAAGAAGCGAACCTGGCCCTCGGACAAGAGTTACTGACTTCCATTAATGATTCAGTTCCGGGTTGCGCGGAGGAATACGTGGCAAGCTTCTTCAGTCGATTCTTTTTCTCCTTGAAACTGAGTTACACTTTCAGACACCCAAAAAAGGTCCCCAGGTTACGCAAGATACATTGCCATTAACAAGTGATCAAGTAATTATCTACAAAGGAAATGGTATACGGGATGTGTACTAATATACATAATGCAAGATTCGGAGGTCAAGAATGATGTCGACAAGAAAATGTGAGATTTGCACCGTTCAACACAATGAAAAACATTCTAATTCAAGAGTCAGCAAAGTCCTCAGGTGTGGCAAAATTATCAACGGCGGGAAGTTTTCCGCTATCGTAAGAGTTGTCGAAAGGTGCGAGAGAAGAGTGGGTGAATGATGACTGCGGCGACGTTATGCCTGACGAACTGCTGTCACCTGTAGCCCAACCGCCAGGATAATGATACCCATCCATTGAATAGTGCATCCCCGGAGGGTTATAGGCGAGTCTGGAATGAGGACGAGATTCCTTTTCTCCCGAGTTGTGATTCACCAGCCATGGGGATCTATGAGAAGCAACTTCACGATTTCGGATGACGGAACTCGAATAGCGTGCAGCATCGGCATCTCTCTGCATCGGGCTCTGATATGGAGTCGAGCGAATTCGAGACCGGTCTGGATTGTAAAATGAGCCGTTTCCTGACGATTCGTAGGAATCGGAGGACCATCGTGCAGGAGAATGGAGGGTTGCTGACCAAGAATCGCCTTGTGGCATCTCGCGTCGGCTTCCAATACCAGAATAGGGAACTGTAGGCGAAGACATGGACATGGCTGTACTTGGGCGAACGGGACTCGAGATGCGCATGTTATCTGCCCATCTGTCGCCTGCGCCGCTGCGCATGTAGTTCATTGGCTGATTCAAGGGGGGATAGAGATTGCTCCCGCCGTATGAGGTCTCAACAGGCGATCCTGGGCTCAACGAAGTCGGAGAGCTCGACGACGGTGAATAACTTCCCTCTTCCACTTTGACTTCGACATCTTCCGCCTCCCTGTGTGATGTATTTGTCAAAAGCATCCTTATTCCAATGAAATGACTTACACGAGCCTTGGCTTGCCATCTGGACCAATCTCCACCTTGGGGGGAACGCGGAAATTAGTCAAACGGAAGAGCTGCGGAGGCATATATAACGACATGATATCCGAACGCGATGTTGGCATCTAAATGAGTCGTTGATGACGCTGCAGTGATGGCCAAGACGGCTTACTTTCAGTCTCCCGGCACGGACATCTTCAGACGTGTAATACGAGATCAAATGAAGGTCGGAACCCTCAATTGTGACTGTTATTGTCTGCGACATTTCAGTTGATTCTCTGCGGCAGTCGAGGAAACATAAACATGCCTTCTTGACCAATCCATTTGGCTTGAAGGTGCCTTGGTCATTCGAACTGGGTGAAATCCCGGACGCATTTCTGTGGAGTGCAATAGAGCGAGAGGTATCTTCGGAAGTGTATGATTTCTTGTGGTTTCCTCGGCTGCTCGCTCGCTCATTTATTTCACGATAGACCTATGCCGGTGGCGTCGTTTTAATAGGGAAATAGGATTCAAGCTTGTAACGAAACTCACCAAAAAGTTTCCGACGATGCGAGAAGGAGACCAAAGCATACCGTCTAACATAGGTTTAGTGGCCGGATGGTTGAGGTAGATGAAAGAGACCTGTCCAACGCTTGATGCCGCTTTCCTCGACACTGAAGACGAAGACTGCGCCGCTCTTTATCATTGTGCGCCGCTCTGTATCGTTGAGCCTGCGTGTTATGCGAGGTATAACGCCTTGTCTTGCAGCATGAATGAGACGAAGAGCATGTTCGGTTTTCTCGACATAGCCGTGAAAAGGAGGGACACCATCGGGAGAAGAGGAGTTACTCGTCATGTTTTAGCGCGTTTAAGCTTGAGGTTGTTAGAGAGGTGGGTGGGGGCCTGAAGTTTTGACCTGAGAGCCTTCCTTTATGATTCGTTTTCTGAGCGGTTAGCGTTTCATAATCAAGGCATCCAATCTGGTCCGGATCGATAGGTTGGTTGGTGGTTTGAACCAAGAACAAATTTGGATCGCGTACCGGATAGGGTTTGCAAGCTGTACGTTACCGGGAAGTCTGGCTTACGACGCCACCTCGCAAGGCCTAAGGTTGATGAATGATTTCATTCTGTTATCACGGGACGTTTCTATTCCATTCTCGTCCTCGAACCGCCTTCTCAAGATAATTTTACCTAGTCTCCAACAAAAAAATTTATCTTGGTCACCGTTGTGCCTAACAAGGTGTTCGTTCGGCCCGTTTCTTACTTCTAGTAAAGCAGCGAGGCAGCAGCGAGGTTGCAATCGAGAATCTCAATCTCATCTCGTCCGTTGGCTTCCTTCACATGCACAAGGCCGGCTGGAGCTTCGACAAGATTGATTTTCTTTCAGCATGTCCATCCTTGCGGCTGTCTCCGTCCTGGCGTCTTCATCGGGACAAGCTATTAGCCTTCTGCGACTCCTCGGCGAGTAGCTCTGAATCAATCCAACCGCGTCGTTTAGGTGGTGATTTTCCCCCCTACAATCGCGTGGTCCAGGCGCTCAAAAAAAAATGTCTGTTTCCCAATTTAACAATCACGTCAACTTGAATGCCCTCGATATATCGACAACAGCGCCGAAGGGGGGCGCAAAGGGAATACAACCTACAACTTGGTTTGGCGCTCCACTCCGAGTCATTGCAAATCCAAAGACGTGCTGGGAACCCTTCTAGACTAAATCCTACTCCGGTAATATCCAGAGATCCAGAAGCTTGGCAAACGAAACCGATTCAGGAGAGCTGTTTCAGCTATTAGCGTGTTCGTCCTCTTTCTTTGTCTTTCTTTTCCATTCCTGAGTTGCTCTTCGTGTTTCAATTGTTTACCAAGTCTCGCACCGGCAACCGTTTCTCTCCTGGCTACTGTACGCCTTTCTAGACCATTTCGGCTCCTCGACCGGATTGCTACCGACTCTGCTCTTGACAGTATCGTTATTATCATGGGAGATCTAATGCATTGAGCACTGACCGATGGATAACATCATGATATCGCAATTATACCTTGCCAGGTACATAGCAATGCACAATCGGACCGCGAAACGTGCTCCAAATATTTCCAAACTGCCAGTGGTTCTCCCGTAGGGCATGGGATACATGATTTCGTTTGTCGCGCTGGAATCCAAGACGGGCTGCATCCGACCGCCAAACTGTACCTACTTCAACTCGAAGACTTGGCGTCTTCACCCAGCCAGCTAGCCTATTACCGCTGTCTAGCACTTTTGCACGCCACCGCGTTCTCGATTTAGCACCGTTCGAGAGATAGTCTTCTCTCCTGAATGCAGTGTAGTTCTCTTCGCGTCTTCCAGAGGAGTTAGATTAGTGTGACAGCAATCAGCGTCGAGGATTGATCGGCGTTGCTTTCAAGTTGTACCTATGGCGTCCATCTGTTTTGCTTGACGGTTCGACATCAAACGACTTGCGATAAACACACTCGTCCAAATGTACAACACACGAGACTCGAAAGCTCCTATCTATCAATACAATCCAGATACGATACACTACAGTACACACAGCTATGGGCCCCGTACGTGAGGACCAACTAATTTAACGTGTTTTGCAGACTACAAATCCACCTTCAAATCCTACAAGGTCCGGAGCGGTCGAGGTTTCACGCCAGCGACCAACGAAATTTTGATCATGAAGATAACCTCTGAAAATCCATGTCCCAAGATGAGATTGTTCTGCGTTTTGCTAAATATAGGTGAGACACTCATAGAACGAACAGTGTAGAGAGCGACATACTGGAGTACGTAGCAATACTATCAGGCCATCCCAAGGCCGCACTCGTCCAATGATATTGAAATGACCCCAAGCATCGCCATGTCGTTCGCCTGTCTGGGTAGCTCTTCAGCCAAAATAAAGGTACACCAGAAATAACAACTGCTCACCTTTCCTGTAATCAGGATGTCGGCTACGCCGCTGGGTTTATGTGTTACCACGTCAACAAATCCGTCTTCGCTGGTTTGGGTACCAGCTCCCCCATTGGGATGTTCTTCGTCTTCGGGAACTTCTTCCCATCGATCCAGGATACCACTGTTTCGGAGTTTCTCGCACACATCTGGCGAATAGGCAGCCGTGCCTTGGGGATGGAATGTCTCGTAACGGGAGGTGCGCCGCATAGTAGGATCACACAGTTCAATGGCATCCTGTTCAGTGATAATGTGAGTACACGAGACCATAGTGGGTGGAACGATTGACGTAAAACGTCTCGTAAGGAGATAACGGTGGGAGGGAACGTGAACTCACCTGCAGTTGTATGATTTCACATTGCCGGGGAAGCCATGCATTGAGAAAATCCTCACCGCCGAAGTCATCTGTTCCAGGATCGACAGCCGTATTTGGGTGCAAGCAATGGTGCTCCTTCAACTCCCAGAAAAGAGGGTGGCTATAAACCGCGGCGGGTCGCCTGTGATGAGCTTGAGGATTACGGATGCCGTTGAGATGAACATCGAAGTTTGTTTGCTGAGAACAGTTTGAATGCAACAATGCAACCAGAAATGGCAGACGTACAGTGAACCTACCGGTCCATGAGCCCGAGAGTGAACCCAGGCGATAGACGGGACCTCTGAGTGGTGGATTATCCGCCCAAGGATCATGACAACATACAAGTCGGTACCAATCGCTGTCATATCGCCGGGAGCCTCGTGCGGCTGCATCGTCTTCGCCATCTTCTATATCATCGAAGGAATCAATGTTTCCATCTTCAAGCACAAGGGGGCAACGTTCTGGGACGCCTATCCGCACGTTCCTGAACTCGACTACATCCTGGATAGTTGGCGCCGGTGAGCGCATTGCGAGAGCGTTGGCGGCCTGCCTGTCACGAGGAAGGTTAATAGCGTGGGGATCAAAGGGCTCAGCATCAAGATAGAGTTGCATTCGAACGATCCAAACTAGCAAAGCTGCCGGTGTGAGCAATGGAGTGGCTAGAGTCAATGCTTTGCCATAGTGGGTAATTTGTTTTGTGGATGGTGCGGGGCCTGAGCAAGAGGTGGCAGCATAATCAAGGTCAGATGGTAAGGGTAGATAGAAATGTGCATCTGGAGCATAGATTGAAGGATGCTATGTACTAGTCGGTAACAAGTACACCAATCATAGAAAGACGCTTACCAAGTGTCCTGCGTATATGAGTTCGGGAAGGAGACGACTAGTCAATGCATCCCTCGTGCTAATGGATTCCCTTTGGAGGGTTCCTAAAGTAATATGAGACCTGTGAGATGAACACAAAGGGATTGACCTGGGAAGAAGATCATCCACCATAACCAGAGAGTTAGAGCAGTGACCTCGCTATCGTTGAACCAGGACGAGGGGTCTGCTCTGCCGGCTTCAAGACGAACGATGGTGAACTTGTGGAGATACTGATAGACATGAGCCCATTCAACAAGCTGTCTTTCATTGCGACCATCATTTTCCAACATCCTGCCGTCAGAGATGATAAGTGAACACGAAGGGAATGAGATACCATACATCAGATAGCATGTCCAAAGATCGTCGACATCGAGATGTTGTCTATTGCGTATGCGTTTTAATGCAGCAATACGTTTTCTGAATTCTAGGGCGAGACAGCGTGTGTTTCTCCATCTTATGGAGAGACGGCGACAAGAAGCAGCATAGTCAAACTTGGAGCGAAATAAACGAGCGTAAAGACGAGAATTGGTATCGAAATGAATGGCATTGTACACGTAGCGTGAAATAAGACACAGAGCAGAGAGACCCGAAGGAGGACCAAAGAAGGCATCGGGACCTGTGAGGGTGTAGTAGGCTATGTTTTCCCAGATATCGAAGCTGAGCGCTGAGGGTGGGGGCATTTGGTGACGAATAGAAACATCAGAGTGAGATGGACGTGGTATTTAACAGAAGACGCGCGAAGGCATTTAGCTGAGAATGTGTGATCGCCGTGGCTTCTTGGCGGTACAAAGGGTGAGTACTAGTACTAGGCATTACGCAAGGTTTCCTAATTCAGCCATTGACACTGACGGGAAACATAACAGTTCGAGCAGAAGCAGTCAGCGTTTACCTTGGGTGTTGCAAAAAATTCGGGTCACGCCGCGTGATCTCCGTCTGTCTTCTCCGCCAACATCATAACTAGGCACCCTACTCGACTCCTGTTTCCCCGGTAGTCTTTACAGCAACGCCGACCGATGTCAAATCCATATGGGTACCGTAACAAATATCTGCAACAGCGCTAGCTACCTGACACAGAGAGACGGCGTTGTTCAAGAGGTTTTTGATCGGGCATCAATGCCAATCCTGCATTGAGGTTGCCGCATCTCTGTGGCACAATAGGAGACTGAAATCGAAAGACTTGATGTCGGCATTTCTGATAAGACCTCGAGCTGGCAGAGAAAGAACAAACAGAATAAGTATATCCATCGTAGATATGACGTATTATCACCGCGGATTTCAGACCACAAAATACGACAGCGTGAAATTTCGAGGTCTGAGGAGTCGATAGAAGGAGCGTCGAAGCTGAAAATCACGTACTAACAATTTGCAGCCGAGACGGAGATGAAGTTGAACTCCTTCGAATTTGCCTATGCGACTATAGGTGCTCGCGGCAATGGAAAGGCATGATGAAGACGGCTTCTGAACATACGATGCCACCAACACAAGACTACGGCGTACTTGAGGCAGAGATCGAGCCACTGAATGATGCATCGAATCCACGAGGTACGGATCGTTCCCCTACAATGATCAAACCATGCAACTTGGCAATGGCCATCGTGATGCTGTTCCGCCGTCAAACGAATGTTCATCGCGTTACGGCTTCGAGTGGTCGCCGGTCAAAAAATCCATCATACATACCTCTCACGAACAGAATAAATTTTTGACACAGGTGTGGAAGCTCATGGGGTGTATACGACAATGTGATTGTGCCCGAGTTGTGGGCGAACAGCGATAATTAGCCGACTTGAGCTACAGGCTGATCTTTGAGTACAGCTCCTGATCAATGCATCAATGTCATACTAGGGAAAAAAATGGGTCGCCGAGTAATACGGCAAGACCCCGTTCGTTTCTTGCAATGGCCCAACCATGAAACGGGTCCGAACATACGCCGCATACGTTGGCGGTAGTACGAATCAGGGGAGATCGACGATGCCAAAAAAAAAAAATCCAATGCGAAGGTAAGCTGCTCAAATAGTCATCTAAAGAATAGTAGTGAACTGGATCTCGTACCCGACACATGCGCCTTCCAGTGTCACTGACATACAGGCAAGGTGCAAGCCTGACCCCGGGGGCTTGGGGCGGGGACATTCCAAAACAATGTGAACCTACAAGCCGATGCGGCATGAGTAGAGTAACGATGACAATCAAGCCTAGAACCTGGGACACGGCCCTAAATCATATAATCCACAACTATTATGAAATGAACGTTTAAGCAGCCGGCGGCAGCTGCGGCAAGAAGAATCTTAGGTCAGATCGATATCTGGGGAAGGAGTTTATCAAACTAAAAGGCGGGAATCTTGAAGGCGAAGGAACTGCAGTAGAAGGTATGAAGCAAGGCAATCCATGACATATTAACTTGCTGCTGGCAACGGTGTTGCGTTGTAATAGCTCCACGATGACTTGAACCTCCGAGACATTCGGTCCGTAGTCGAGTGAAAGAACAAACGTTCATTGCTTTCAATCGATGACATGCTGAAAACTTGTTCGTCCAGCGGCATTGCACATGTGAACACCTGTTCTGTTGCAAAGTTACATTTAGAATATCCGAATCCTGGAATACAGTATGCGGAGCTCCAGATCACGATCGCGAGTGAAGCATGATAATCTAATCTGTAATAGATACCATGATCCGTCTCTCAAATAGACTTTGCTGAAGATAGGGAAGATGCGACGAGAAGACGAGCCGGGGCAGACTCGGAAAACTAATGAGCCAGGTCGGTTGTTTGCGAGCGGTACTACGTGCGTGGATGATGAGCGGCAAATGTCCAGAAAAAAGACCGAGATTGCTGTCTTATGATGAAATGAAATGGGACCTGATCATTAATGAAGAAGTTTAAAGGATGTGGGACCGAGAACAAGCCCTGGTCTTTGAATGGCTACGGGTCTCCAGCCGGAATAGATAAATGACAGTGCAAATGCAACGTTCCCTCCAGGTGGGTAATTAGAGAGGATATCAATCATGCAATTTTCAGCAAGGCACCGGTGAAACCGAGTCGACGATATTGCAGACCAGATCTATAGGTCGAATCGATAAGCGAAGCCAGCGACGATCCTCCAACATGGTCAAAATCCGGTCTTTAGATACCGCAAAAGCCTATGTGACTTCTTGGGCGATCATAAGGGTCACTATGATGACGGATAATTAACTTTGAACTAGCGTGCTCAACTTGGTCACTTGACTGCTCCCAGTTATAGAGGTTCACGCCCGTACGCCTCATGCCAGGTAAGAGGACCTTTGATGAGCTGAGTTTTGCGATATGTTGCAATCGATTCAAGTAGTAAACGGCCGAGATATCGGTGCAAACTGATTCAGAGGATTGCGTAGTAGTAGCAAAGCCACCAGAGAGTGCTGCATAACATACCTTTACATCGAGGAGACAGCTGCATTGTCTGATAGTACGATTCAGTTGCTGAAAACAATAGATACGCAGATCTGCTCATCTCGAAAATCATAAGCTGTTTCAAGTTGTTTGTTTTCGGTTGTTATGGTTGCTTACATATGACTTGAACTTCCCGTTTTGGGGATTCTAAGATGTCTTCTGCTCAACCATTGAAGTTTGCACCAGCAGGCAATAAACAGACGGAAAGCCGAGAGGAAGTTGAAAAGACGCCAACTGCCATCAAACAGACTGGTCGCACAAATTCAGCTGCGACAGGCAAAGTAGCTGATATTTCCAGTCCACATGAGCTAACAGCATTTGTAAGTTGTCCTGGACTGAAATTCGGCAGAAAAGTCAATGCTTTGCAGGTGGAAACGCTGCTCGAACAGCTGGACAACAAGTTTGACGAAATGTCGAGCCAAATTCTCGACAGAAGTGAGCCACTTGAATGCTTGTGCTGTGGTGGCTTATACCTTTACTCAGTGAATCAAATGTCGGGAAGGGTGGACTCCTTAGAGGCAGCCATACAGGACATCATTAATAGCGACGTTAGTGGGCCCCAGTCTCCGTCGCCAGTGCCGGGTACCCCCAAGTCATGACATAGACTGAGGTTTGTCAAACAATCTTTTTATCATGGTTTATTCTTATTGCCGCGGACAGTTCTGCAACATAAATTAAAGCATATAATGTATTTCTCGACCCCTCGCCATCTCCGGGCAAGTCAGCCGAATGATTAACTATGCATGGCATGAACGCGCCTTATATCATGACATTGACTGATTATTGAAACGGGACACGGGACGACAGCGCGTAGATTAGGGAATTAAACGGTCGGAGCAAACCCCAACCTCTGGTTTCCAACGTCAAAGACTGTGTAATAATGCTTAAGCAAACTCCCTCCAACGAGTTCAAGTCCATCAAAGGCATTGATCAACGTCTGGCACAGGCTAGTGTTGTTTGCGAAAGGACCGACAGAAAGTTCGGAGCTAGGGATTGTCAGGTTGAATGGTGTACCATCTTGAGAAGTGAATGTGATATCGATCGTGGCTGGCAGGCTAGAAATCTTGGAGCATGCGATTCCGTATGTACCCGGTTCGTCTGGGTTGGGTTTGATGTCAGGCGAGATAAGGGCGTAGATAGCCTAAGTGAACATTCATAAGGGATGTCTGAGAGAATGACATACGCTACCTCCGTGGTGTTGGTGGAGAAAAGGACGTTGCTCGTCCCGCTATCAAAAATAATATCACGAGAAGAGTTTAACAGGCTGGTGGTTTTGCCGTTAACGCTAAGACCTGGTGAGGGCAATACCCAGTCTCCTTCTCCGTCCTCGAAAAGCGAGGCATACGTTAGAGATCCTGTGAGGCCTTGAGTGAGAACTTGAGTTTGCGACTTATTCCCACCATTGAACTTTGTATTGTCGATTCCTCCCAGGGTAAGCTCCGCGTTACCAATTGCTTTGGGTGTCAGGAACATGCTGAATAGCGCTGGAATGCATGTCAGTGAATGGCCTGCAAGATCAAGCAATGATCAAGCAATGATCTACTTACAGGGTAAGCCCTGCGCTATCAAACTACCGAAAAGTCCACTTCCATCCGAGCCTAGACCAACAATACCTGAATACGGATCTCTGTCAAAGTTCTCTGTTTGATGAGTGACAAGGAAGACGGTGACGTTGGGCACGGTGAATCCACCAACAGACACCGTATCGCTAGCCTCACGGAGTGTCAGCGCAGTGTTATCACCCACGACGGGAGTCACACCACCACCAGTGGCGAATACAATACGTTGAGTATTTTTGAGATCAACGAATGTGCTACTGCGGGAAGAGTTGAACCGGATCTGATTACTGCAGTCATCACATAACGTGCCTACGAAAAATAAGATGACAAGTTTCAAATTGGCTTGTGATTTCGACTGACTTGCGAATTCAGGAGTCGAGCTGCCTGTATCCCACACCACCGGGATATCTTGAGGGGGAGTACCGACTATGTTTTTGCCATCAACAGGTGATAGAGAAGACGTGTGCTGTGTGCTATACATACCAGAGATGTTCCCAAACCACCTGGTAACTGTGAGTATCATGTTGCAATGAATGATAAGGCCCATACTGTAGATCCGTTCCAAGAAAATCGTCAGCCAGAGGTACATTGATGTCTCTGGCTGCGAAGCGTCGCTTCAGAGTGCGCCGAGAGGGACCACGTCTTGACGAGAGAGTGATAGTCCTGGCTTTGAGCTCCTCGTATGCATAGGATCCAGAGGCTGCAAAGAGAAGCACAAGCCCAAGGGCGCGCTGGAGACGCATGATTCGCGATCAAGTGAAAACGACTCGTCGCTTTTATACGAAGCCACCCAATAAGGAATCGCCGTTTCCAAGCTGTTTCTATTGTTGATATATAATCCATTGAATAGAGTGCATATGTCTTTGCCGGGTATCGTGGGTTCATGGACTTGCAGTGCTCCCGTCGACTGGCATGGGGAATTGGCAAATCACGTATCAACATCCCACTTCTGTCTTAGGAACTTCAATTTGAATTTCTGTCACCGTCGTCTTGCAATTCGCGTGGCAGTAAAAGAACTAGCGTCTGAGGAACTTGCAATTGGTAAACGCCCGGTTGCTACGCTAAGACAAATCCGGTAGTAGGGATGAACAATTTCTCACCGCTGACTTGTTGATTCCAACAATTATCATCCCAAGGGAAAGGAAGACTTTCCAGTCCACTTGTCACACTAATGGAGAGAGAACTTTCAACTATGTCGTTCACAGCATACACTTCTAGCGTCTAAGCATCATTCAAATCGACGAGAGAACATGCCATAGTTCCTCGTCTGGATCAGAGCAACTTGAAGCTCCAAGTCTCGGTCGAATGTTTCTCTTCCGTCTTTCAGCTAGCCTCTCTCAAGAATGGACAATATGACGCATTGAAGAGTTGCCTGTGGTTGTGCTAAAGGTAAGCGCTAAGCTCTTGGTGCCTGCGGCGACTCTCCCGCATGACATTCTCTGTTATCGCTGAGCAGCTCGTGCCTTACTGGATTCATGGTTCGAAGCTACACGAACATTCTGGCCATCACCCAGTTTATTCTCACCAAGTGCTCTTTGCGGTTGAATGTAACTACTCAACTGGTTCGCACTTATGGATTATTTGGGATCATTGCTTAATGTCACGACCATTGCAGTGAAGCAGCACAAAATCTCAGATAATACGTGTTTTATTCGACCGTATTGCTTTCTCGCTTAGGAAGGAAAGTGTTCAAATCACGTGGACGCGAGCCTACTCTCTGCGCTGCACTCGCTCCCTGAATGCTGTGGTATAATCTGGAACCGTTTTCAACTTTTATACGTGTCTCACTGCCTGCCGATCTGAACTTTACGCAGACGACTACTATGATCTCTATGCTACCGTCCGAGTCGATGTCAACCGGAATCCCCTGCGGGCCCTTTTGTATGGGATTTTTTTCCAACTATGGCTACCAACAGAGTGTATAAAAGCGGACCACTAAGCTTAACTCTTTCAATCGTCATGTCAACTACACAACAAAGTCTCAAGCACATCATTTGCATCACTGTCCTCTTTTGTCTGGCACAAATGCTCACACACGCTCTCCTTAACCAGCTGGAGCAAATGGCTGTTAAGAACCCGGTGACAAAGCAAATGAATCATTGTAGGTGGATCTCTTGTCGCCCACAGTCAGTAATCTAACATTACTATCTACAGGGCGGGTCTAACACCCTTCTCACTTTGGAACAGAAGTGAGAACGATAATCCATGGAGCGACAACTCTTGTGGGTCGCTTGACTGATGCCTTAGTCACATCATTGCACTTGTTACTTCTCGCAACTCAATATACCTACTTTTTTGGTCGCAAGGATCATTCGAACGAGTGGTCGGAAGCAATCTTCTGGTTTCTTGTTCACCCGAAGATCATTCATTGTATTGGGCGACGAGAACAGGAGAAACCGACAATTTCTAGGTTCCCCGCAAGCCCGGGCCACAGTGGACAGGCCTTTAGCCTTATGTGAACCAACCCTTCCTTAGTGGTTGTCCGACTGCGTGGTTTGGGTTATCTTTGGGTGTCTTACTAAGGGATTTTGCAGAAAGTTCAGCCTGTTATAGGTCGTACGGCTGTCATGCTGCTGGGGGCTTCGTAGTGTCTCTCAAAACGAAGCAATAAAGTGCCACATTGGTCACTTGGCCGCAAAAGAATGATCGGCAAAGGCTAGAAAATTATCCCTTACATTCCCTCGCGGATTGCCGCAGTCAGAGCTATGCATGTCGAGGATGCAGTCTTCACGGAGGCAGACCACATTTTAATCAACCACTTCGGAGACATTGCTCATGCTGACGCGTTTCATTCCGAAATTGAGCTCTGGTACTTAGGTATGTCCGAGTTGATGTAGCTAAAGTATGGATTATCTCCTGTAGGTCGACGTTGCTTCATCTCGAGGCTGCGCAAAATTTAATTGAGTTTGTGTTAAGCACATTCTGTGGACACGGTAATATCTCCATCCTATTCGTGATAAATCATGACAAGTTGCAGTCGTACGGTAGGCGTACAGGAAAGTGTATTGGTTGTGGATCACCGCAACGTTCCACTGCGACCTAAGGTCTACCAAGCTATGGGTCTATGGGTCTTCTGGATGCGAAGGCCAGACTTCGTTCAAACTACGAGCGTTATGACCTCTGGAGAAAAGGACGCACCATTTCGGGATTGTACTAAGCGAGCGTTTGTGGAGCAAATGCGGCTTCAGCCTTCCAATAATTAAAACTGCAGGAGTGCTCGGCTCAATTCTTTTGGTTGCAATATGTACTTACTTCTATACCATACGTCAGCATCGATAGCAAAGTGTTTCAAAGCAACTTGTGAGCCTGCTTTGGCTCCTCGAGCGCTAAAGGATCCAACTTGGAGCTGTCCTGTCGGTTGGGTTTACGAGACCAGAAGGAGTTAGTTTCTTGAGTTCACCGTTCGTTTTGCTTCCACTTCAGGATTAATGATATGATCCAGACAGGGGATCTTGAAGTAGAAGTCGGGGACGGTACGAGATTTCCGAAGGCTCTGGAATGCGACGCGTAAAGTATGCCTTATCGCGTCATGGGACTCGATACCTTGCTGGTTCTTCCGTCATGGGCTACCCAGATGTCGTAGAAATGAGCTACACCGCAGGCCAAGGTAATCAGTCTGCAAGTAAAACATCTGCAAAGCCCAAGCCGCAATCTGCGAGTCTTTCCAGTGTCAACAACAGCAATAGGTGAGAGTTCAGTTAAGAAGAAAACTTGAAAGTTGTGCCTGACAATTGTGGCACCGGCAGCCGCAACAATAACTTGGTGGCTTCCGGTTTCCCCATGTCGTCCTCTTCGCCCACAGTGCCCGCTAAATCATCCAACCCGCGGGATACTAAGCGAGGCTCTAGTTTCTGACCATTTCGTTATTGGAGAGAATTGGGAGAGGTCCTGGTCCGAGAATTGTTGAGCACCGAGGGTATAACCTATGCCAAGTCAAATTGTATGCAGGTCTTCGTTGTGTATATCAGATGTTGTACCAGTAGCAGAGTGTTTCCAATATTTGCAATATGTCGACAATTATTGTTTGAGGTCCGCACGGTTCCTACGCACGGACCCGTGTGTGACATGTGATTGAGCGCATGATATAACGGGTCATGCTTGCCTGACTTTTTGTCACGCACCAATCACCACCCCCAACGCGCACGGCCTCTACATCATTCCATACGGGCTTGCGATTTGCATATTTCTCTTCATCAACTGTAACTCAAGGTACATCCCAACTCGTTTTGTTGAAAGTTGTTAATTTGCTCGTTCTGCTCTCCTTTTTAGTCGATCCGCGTTCCTGGCAGCAAGCTCGTACAGGGCCAACTTGGCGTACTTTTCAAGGGATCTCTGCTATCTTTCATCATCGACCGACATAATTTGCTCCTAAGAACTGACGACAATGGCATCCGAAGCTTCCCCTGCAAATGGCCAAGCTCCACCGCTGGATCTTGCCAATATGATTTCCGGAATTGACAAAAACCAATTAATGCAGCTACTTCAAACTGTCCCAGGCATGTTCCCTCGATTAGTATGTCTGCTCATGTCTTAAGCACACCGCAACACTGTGCTGATCGCCTCCTAGGTGTCTGAAGAAGGAGGGAAAGAAGACGCGGCTCAGGTTCTCTCCAATCTCGCTGCCAATCCGGCAATGTTCAGTGCTGCACTGTCTGCAGCAGGACATATTCCTGGCACGTATCCCATAGGCGAACCAGGTCCTTCATCGCACCCGAGGGGTCCACCTCCGAACTTGGCTCAGCTTGGTGCGGCAGTTGCGATGCAGCAAGCAGCCCCCGCCACGTCGCAAGATGAAGAGGACGGTGACTTAGATGGCGATAACTCTGCGCCTGCGCCTACCCAAACGGGAGGTAGAAGGTCGAGGAGTGGTGCTGCTATGGGCAGTGAGGAATGGCAGAGGCAAAGAAAGGATAATCACGTTAGTTTTGCTCTGATTTACGTTTAGTCTTACTGAGTTTATGCCAGAAAGAAGTTGAACGTCGTCGCCGAAACAATATCAACGAAGGTATCAACGAACTCGGCCGCATTGTTCCCAACGGCTCAGGCGAGAAAGCCAAAGGGGCAATCCTTTCTCGTGCGGTCCAGTATATCCACCACCTAAAAGAAAACGAGGCTCGGAATATTGAGAAATGGACACTGGAGAAGCTTTTGATGGATCAGGCGATGGGTGATCTACAAAACCAGTTGGAAGAAGTTAGGAGGATGTGGGATGAGGAAAGGGGTGCGAGACAACGTGCTGAGGCTGAAATAGAAGCGCTGAGAGGTAATGATGGAGGTAAGACTAACGGAGTGAAGCGAAGCAGTGATGAGGTGGATGGTGAGGAAGATGCCAAGAGGAAGCGGACGGATTGATTTTTTTTTTCGGGTCTGATTGCATCCTGTATTCTGATGATTTTTTCTTGATGTATGTGTACTTGGAAGAAGACAGCAATGGCAACCTATGAAACAATCAGTCCAGGTGCTGAGCGTCATGATCGGCCTTTTTATTGCCAATTTGGGCCGCCACTCTCACGCAATCTCTTGCCTCACAACTCCTATGAGTTACTGCCCAGAGAATGTCATAGACTCAGGACTACTCGCATCACCATCGCGCAGAAGACGGGCAGCTGAATTCGTTCTTGGGCCAGACGGTAATCAGCGCATGGTTATGGGTTCATCGAGAAAGGTAGACAAGAACTGCACTCTGCGGAGGTTGACCTGAGCTGCAGCCGAAAGAGTATGCAAACTGCAACGATATGCTTTACAGTATGGGTCTTTGCTTCCAGAACGGTGCCACAGTGGATTTTACAGGATGCTACACTGTAGGTGAGCAATGAAATACAAGATTCTTCGCAAGTTCATTTGTTAGCCAACTCTCCGCCAGTTTCAGACAAGGAACGAGTGCGAACATTGATCAACGATATTTGGTTGACTACAGGATACAGATTTACGTACGTTGATATCGTACGGAGTCGCAGAGTTAAGCTCTTTACAGTGTCAAAGACCACCCGCCCATTCAAGACGGACACAAGACACGGTTATGGTGCTCGCAAGACGAGGCACGCAGATGTAAGAACAAGAGTCGAAGTAAGGACAAGGACGCCGTGGACGTTGATGGCTACCCACTTCCACGTTACAATCTTTCAGGAGATCCAATGGCCAAGTCGCGCTTTCCATGCAAAAGCAGGCTGTGGATTACTTCACGAGACACACCATCCAACAACCGGCAAGAATCCGCACTCCCAGCATCAACTACGGCTGTGAGACTGGTGACAGTGCGGATATATCACCAACACACCCATGAGAAGTACAATCAGGGGCCCTTTATCACAAAAGACACATCTCAAATCAGTTTTCTGCCGTTTAAACCTGCACTCCCACCTCATCTTAGCTTTCAACTGCCGCAGTCTGTTGCTACAGAAGATCAGTCTCGGACGGACGAGGTTTCTGACGAGGAGGAAGATGAAAACAGCGATGACTTGGATCTGTCGATGATGCGAGAAGAAGAATCGTCTGCCGCGACTTCAGTGCCAGAGATTGAGGATCAGATGACACCAGAACTGTTTCAAAGGAAGATGCGTGGGGTATGTGGCCTTATTGTCTCGCTTGCCGCTAACACCCGCACTCAGCACATACGCAACATACGCGAATTTTGTTCTGGCCTGGAGTATCAACTCCAGTTCAATGATTTCCGGCTGCTGGGACAACTGGAAAGTGAAGGAGAGCGGTTTCTAAGTTTAGTTAAGCATTGCCTTGAGGCGGAAGGACGATTAGCAGAATACAATGCAAGCTGCTGACAATTCGTGCTCAATCGCGTGACCAACCGTGACAGAGGACGCGTATACCTCAACCATCATGGAGACGCAATTCGCTATCACAGGCAAAGGATATGTTATAGTTGCCTCAGACACAACTGCAGCCAGGTCCATAGTAAAAATGAAGTCGGACGAGGACAAAATCAAAGTTCTCGGCCCCAATCTGCTCATGGCTTACTCTGGCGAACCAGGTGCGTCCATTCATTCATTCAAGACTGCAAATTGCCAACTGAAAATGCAGGCGACACAGTCCAGTTTGCAGAATTCATAGAGCGCAACATCCGTCTCTACCAAATCCGAAACACCTACCCTCTTCGTCCCCCAGCTGCCGCGTCTTGGATCAGGCGCGAGCTTGCGCAATCTATTCGTTCCAGGCATCCTTATTCTGTCAACTTGCTGCTTGGAGGCTACGATTCAACCAGCAGCACGCCTCAGCTTTACTGGATGGACTACCTTGGCACACTCACCGAGGTTCCATTTGCTGCTCATGGTTATGGCGCTTACTTTGCATTGGGTTTGCTCGACAGGTCTGTATCCTTCGTTCCTTCTTGCTGAGAATACTCATAGGAGTGCAGGTATCACGACCCTGAAGCCAATCTAGAAGAGGGTCTTGCCACACTGAGGAGATGCATTGATGAAGTCGCAAAGCGGTTGATTGTAACACCAGGAAAGTACAAAGTAAAAGTTGTCGACCGTGATGGTGTCAGAGAAGTTGAATTGTAAACATCAATCGATTCTTTTCATGCTAATACTACAGATGACAACGACTTCCTTCAGTTGATACTGATTTTCTTCGATTCTTGCTCACGTCCGGTCTTGGGGAATGTGACAGTCAAGACGCCGTGCTCCATCGCCGCTTTGATATCATCTTCCTGAGGACGCCGTTAGCAAACTCATCGCTCAAAAGAAACAGCAGACATACCTTTACACCCTGAGGCAGTTGGAGAGTTCTGGCGTATCTGCCAAATCGGCGTTCACGCACTGCATATCCTTCGTCTTCGTGTTCCTCAGATATCTTGGTTTCGGCCGCAACAGTGAGACGTCCATTGACAACTTCAATGCTGACATCTTCTTTCTTGACGCCTGGGAACTCGAAGGTTGCAGTGACTGTGTTGTTTTCTTTGTTCTCGTGGAGATCCATTCTGCAGGACATGAGCACAAATCATTGAAATGCTAGCCAACTTGCCTTGGCTTCAAGAATCGCTGAACTTGATTCTCATGTTCTCCTTGAGAAATGCGTTGTTGCTGCTGCTGGCCTTGGCCAGTAAAGCTTCTGGAGAAGGCTTCATCGAAGAAGCGGTCCCAGTTGTAGTAAGGTTCGTAGTAGAAGATAGACATGTTCGTTCAAGAGTTTCTTTGCTGAGGGCTCTGCATCCAATGGACACCCTTTATATGTTCATATTTCCGCGTCTTCTCATACATTCCTGAACACTCCATGACGCCGGTATGAGATCAAGTCTCGGTCGAGAAAGTTCGAGGAATAGCCAGACGATAGTCACATGACTTATGACAGCACTAGAGTCGTTGACCTTCCGGGAACGGTGCCCTGTGGATCTGTAGGGAGTGAATGCCGTCTTGTCTTCCATAGGAACATGCAGCAGTCTGGATCTCTGACGGGAATTCCTCATTCTAGACCGCGTAACAAAGTCGCCTCATCCTTGGCTTTGTCGTAAGGTAATCAGCATTCAGTCCGCCACAGTAGGTGTGCCGCCGGCGTCTTTGATTGCCTTGCGCGGAACTAGAATCAAGAGACTCTCTGCCTTGTTTGAAAAGATGCCCTGTGGTAACCGGACC
>QLOY01001792.1:0-32044 GCA_003313965.1 Megacollybia marginata
ATTCACTGAGAATATTTATCAGCAGATCCATCAAGAAATGAAAAAGTGTGAAAGTGGATGCCCACTCAGGTATCAGATCTACCAGGCAGGTTGATCACACTTTTTCATTTCTTGATACATCCACTCATAAATATTCTCAGGAAATCTACTAATATATTTGATCCTAATTCCAGACTAGTGAAGCCATTAAAAGCCTGGATGGTCTGCCAGAAGTCTATAAAGTCGGAACACCCATTCAGATATGTAGAAGTGAATGCTATTGACCTAGGCACACTTTTTCATTTCTTGATGGATCTGCTGATAAATACTCTCAGTGAATCTACCAATATGGTAGACCTCAAATCTTGAATATTGAAGCCATCAAAGGCTTGGATGGGCTGCCAGAGGTCTATAAAGTTGGAATACCCACCCATTCAAGTATGCAGAGTGAAAGCTAGGTTGACCTAGGCCTGAAACTGAGATATATCCAAAACCTATAGACTGATACTGTATTGAATACCTATTGACTGAGATTCATTATCTATTGACTGGGATTGACTGAGATTCACTATCTATTGACTAGTGCAAAGGTTATTATTGACTGGGGCCAAGTATGCAGAGTGAAAGATAGGTTGAGTATAAGGGTATACTGGCCTATAGCAGTTGAATATAAGCCTATGACAAGTGAATACATCCATATAAGGCTATATTCATGCCTCTTAAGGAGTTGTATGTGTCTATTTATATTTTCATTGCCGGCTTTTCAAAAATAAAATGCAGATTCTGCAAGAACAAGAGCATGTATAGCAAAATGAATACCACCATTAGAACCACATTGAAATTCTGCATCTGTCCATATAAAGAAGTCAAAAGTTCCCACAGTCATAACTTGCCTAATCTGGGCATGCTAGGCATGTCCTATCTTTTATATTTGGTATTTTCTACATTTTCTTTACTCTAGCTAAAAATAGCTGTAATCAGATCATGTGATCTACCTAATTCTTATACATATACACTATATTTATATCAGTTACCAGCTCTCAAATGCATATATTTGAGCCTGTTGTATAAGATCATGTGACCTATGCATAAGCTTACTATATATGGTAATATATATATAGCATTGCAGGCCTATTATTGTCCCATATCTAGTATTATATAGGCTGGTAGTGCCTTTTCTTCTTATGGTATATGATCATGTGACCTATGCATAAGCATACTATATCAGGTAATATATATATAGCATTGCAGGCCTACTATATATAGTGCCTATCAGGTAATATATATATATAGCATTGCAGGCCTATTATTGTCCTATATGTAGTATTATATAGGCTTCTAGTGCCTTTTCTACTTATGGTATATGATCATGTGACCTATGCATAAGCATACTATATCGCTAGCTAGAGGCTGCAAGCCTAAGCGATAGATAAGGTAAAGGACGGACGAGACGGTACTACCCTATCTGGGTTGCATGTGATGTCACCGCCGTCTTTCCTTCCTCTCATCCTGATTCCGTCATCGTTCCCATTCCGCCGTTCAAGAAATCCGATGGCTCGATTCCTACAATTTTCTGATGATAATATTCACCTGGCTTAATCTATTCTTCTGTTTCCTGGCCCGTTTATGTTACGTGGTCCAGATGAGCTCAAACTGACTGAGCTAGAGCCAGGTCATCGCCTGGTTCTGTTTACTATGTTTATAAATTTTTTTCTCCTGTCCTGTCTATTCTCTGGTACTGGTCAATCAATCTGGTGGAATGGGATGAGGCTGCATGGGCCACTTGCTACGTGTTTCACATTATCTCACATTTGTCATCACTGAAAATTTCCATCACGTCGCTCTGTTGGGTTTGCCATGCCGTACGGCGCTTCTTTGCATCTCCGTCGACCACCAGCGAGCTTTGGCTCTTGGAGCTCCGCTCTGGTTGGGGTCATCGATCTTCCTCCGATGCTTCGAGGCCGCCCGGCGTCTGAACCTCAGAGTTCAGGAGAATCATCTCCTGTGCTGAGGTTCATTGGCAAACCTAGTAGTACACGAGAATGACGCATACCTTATCGCTAGCTAGAGGCTGCAAGCCTAAGCGATAGATAAGGTAAAGGACGGACGAGACGGTACTACCCTATCTGGGTTGCACGTGATGTCACCGCCGTCTTTCCTTCCTCTCATCCTGATTCCGTCGTCGTTCCCATTCCGCCGTTCAAGAAATCCGACGGCTCGATTCCTACAATTTTCTGACGACCCACCCTCCTCTCCCCAATTCATTTTTCACTTTCAATGATCATTCAATTAATTAGTATTTGCAGGACGGTAGCTTTTTCCTGCACCAAGGTTTTCCCTCATTGAGGTTTACTTGGTCAGGTTTTGACGCACCCGGTCCATGTAGTTAGTAATATACATTCATTTTCTTCTCTCTATGCTGGGCGGGGTCGTCGATCTTCCTCCGATGCTTCGAGGCCGCCCGGCGTCTGAACCTCAGAGTTCAGGAGAATCGTCTCCTGTGCTGAGGTTCATTGGCAAACCTAGTAGTACACGAGAATGACGCATACCTTATTGGGTAATATATATATAGCATTGCAGGCCTATTATCGTCCTATATGTAGTACTGTATAGGGCTGGTAGTCTGTCCATAATCTATGCATAGGTTTTATATTATATAATTTAAATAAATCAATTCATGCCATGTTTGCCATATCGTGCCATGGTAGAGCTTATTTTGCTGTCCAGAATCTATGCAAAACCTGTATGGAAAGCTGGCCATAAGTTATGCATTGATCCTACAGTACCAGCTGTCACCAGAGTCCAGAGCACCTTGCTGATTTCCCAAAACAACCACCCTAGCCTTTTCGTCAATGTGCTCTCCATGTGGTCCACATTTGTAGTCATAGACCCACATCAAGGGTATGGCTTTCTGCCCTGGGGGAAGTGCTGAAACATGTTGGAACACTTCTTTTTCCTCCAGGCTCTGCTTTTCATGGAACATTGCAGACTCCCATCTCGGCCAGTCGGAACATAAACAAGCAAGTTTTAGAGACAGCAGTGGCTGGTCAAGTTTGAGGCTGTGGTCTGGAAGAGTTTCATCCACATGTAAAGAGAGGAAAGCCACAACTGGACTCAGAGTGCAGGCCTCGAAGTCATCCAGTGTGGTATCCATAAAGTTGTTCAACACCCCCTCAGCATAGGCTAGTGCTGCATACTCAGTCACGAATTCAACTGATGGAGGTGGAGGGGTGGTATCAAGAGGTGAAGTTTGCGATTGCAGGACCTTGTCCCATTTGCGTCGCACTTCATCACAATACTGAGCACCCTTCTGTGTTGGTATGGGAACCCTTGAGCTTTGATGTGGCAAAGATGGAGAAGCAATAGCATCGGGTTGGGGTTGGAACTGGAACAGTGGAGGATTTGTGTTTACTACCCAGTTTTCCCTTTCGTGATTCATTGAATATCACATCGTTTGAGAATCAATATTTCCCAGTCAAATTGATGCATCCCCACCCTACAGTCTTCCTCATATGCCACAAATATTGCTTCGTAGTGCATGTTCTCACCTTTTCCACAGATTTCCAGAGATTCCTGTGGATAAGCTCTAGAACCCCAGACACGGAGATGGCTATAGTCAGGCTTTTGACTGGTCATGAGCTCGTAGGCGGTTTGATGCTTGGGAAGAGTCAAAGTGGGTAGCCGGTGACAAAGGTAGGCAGTGGTACGAACTGCATATGGCCAGTATGACAGAGGAAGTTCTGAACCTGCAACCAGAGTCTGGGTATTGTCTTCAATAGTGTGAACAAATTGTTCCGCTTTACTGTTCTGTGGGTGAGCATATGCAGCAGTCTGTTGAAGTACAATCCCCTTCTCCTGAAGATGACGACCCATATCCCCCTGGATCAATTCCTTTGCACCATCTGTACGAAAAACCTTGACCTTCTTCCCTGTCTGACATTCCCAGCATGCCTGGGTGGTGGTAAAGAACCTGTAAGCTTGATCCTGGGAGTGTATACATTCAACAGCACTGTCATTGGAGAAATCATCCAATGCAACAATGAAATACCTCTCTCCATGGACACCTTGGACAGGAAAAGGACCACAGATGTCAAGGTGTAGTAGGGCCAACAGTTCCAATGTGCGATTACTGTTATGTGAATATGGTGCTCGCAGTACCTTCCCCAGAATGCAGGCAACACATCTGGTATGACAACATTTGTTATTCCAAATGATTCCTGACCCATACGATCCAGTGAGCACCCCCTTTGTTGCGTCAACACCAGGATGACCCAGTCTTTCATGCCAAAGTTCATAGTCAGGGTCCCTTGGAACAAAGGAAGTGTATGCAAGAGCTCTGGAAGGAAGTGATGGATCAGAAGGTATGGGAGCGGGTGGTGGAATGAAATGACATTGTATGAACGCCAGTCGATTGCATATGGAAGCAATGAAACAGCACCCAGACAGGGATGTGTGTTTGGAAGGAAATTTCACCCAGGCAAACCCATCATCATCAAAAGTAATTGACATTTGAGATTCTAGGAATGCTCCAACTGACAGCAGGTTCATAGGTGCAGTAGGCGCATGCAGACAGTCGTGAAGAGAAATCATGACCCGTCAAGGGTGATCATGCTCAAGTGAAACTTTGAGCTTTACCAGACCCTTGGCCTCAGTGTGCAAGTATCCACTACTGGCTGTCCCTACATCAACAGCTTCATTGTCATGATACATCCAGAATAGCTGTCAGTCGCAAATGATGTGATAGGTGCAAGCAGAGTCGAGAAGAGCCTGGAATGTTGACTTGAGCTCAGCCAATGTTACTGGGTCAGAGGTGAGAAAAGTGTTTGCTTGTCGTTCATAGTGAGCTGATTCAGGATAAGAATCCAACACCACATAGTTGTAATCAGTATCATTCATGTTACCTACAACAGCAAAGGTAACAGTATGATCAGAGGATCCTTCTCCATCAATATTGCATGCAAAGTCTGTGATTTTGTCAACAGGAACAGCAGCTGCAGCAAGAGACTTGGGCTTCAGTGTCATTGCCATGTTGGAGGAACTCTCCTGGTGCGGAGGTTCGTTGGAAATGCATCTGCCCCCACCCCCTTGATGGTGGTGGTGTTCACAATGATCTCCACCATCAATAGGACAGCGGACATTGGGAATTGAACATAGAATTCTGGTATCTGGAAATTTGGTCTGCTGTCTGTTGAGTCAACATATGTACCCGCATATCACTTGATACGGAACGGAGGAATCCATCAAGCCATTTGTCAGTTGTTTGTCCCTGGGCAATTTGGTTCATGACATCCATTTGTAGATGGCTCCACACCAGAATGTGCATTGGACCATGAAGAACAAAATGTAACACCACATCTGGAACGGTATATGGATAACGACAGTGATGAAGGTAGTCAATGCCATCCTTCCAGGTGAGGATGTACTGCTCCAATCCTGAACTCAAGTTCCCAGAGTAGTGAGTCTCCCACAATTTCATTTTGTGAACTAACCCATCTGCATAATCATTTCCAGCATATCGTTCTTGGAGCATTGTGTAGATCTGCCATGCTGTACAATGCTCAGTCGCAATCTCTGTAGCAGATAGAATGCATGACATGGGACCAGAGCCAAGTTTCACAGTAACAATTTGTACTACGGCAGCATCAAGATGCCAAAACTCCAGGTAATGATTCCATTTATCCATCTGTGCATTCGGTGCAGGCAGAGCAGGAGGATATACTGGTTAAAGGAGAGGGTCATTTGACAGTCCTTCAAAGAGGTGACCCAATCCTCCAATTGTACAAACAGTATTGATTACTGCATTGCTCCAAGAGGTCCAATCCTTTGTTTTGCTCAGCATCAGGATGATAGAAAGGGTAGATGAAGAAATAGTAACTGGTTTTAAATTACGAGAAGTAGGAACCATCAGAACCATTGGTGTCAGTGGTGGCAATTGCAGCAGGTTCAGAGCTATCATAGGATTAGGATAAAAATATTGATTCAGAATAGGTGGTTGAAAAAAGTATGGTAACTGTGGATTCGTGTTCCCTTGAGGAACAGCCACAGGTGGAACACCCCCTGAGATGGTGTTATAGGGAGCATAAAAATTTGAAGGTCTGGGAGAGACATGAGCAGGAAATGCACCCCCTGGCATAGGTGGGTGTTGAGGTAAGATATATGGATTATTTAAAGTAGGATGTGGGTTCTGAGCCCTCGCAATCAGACTGGGATGAAAAAGAAATGGCGTCTGAGCTGGTACTAGAGGAAACGGTACTGTAATATTATCATCAGGGTTAAGCAAAAAAGTGGCTGGTGCCAGAGCAGCAGACTGTAAAGGTCTCTGATCTGCGAAAGCAATCTGAGGCCCAAGATGGACTACAGACGCGGATCTAGTATCAAGAGGAAGTGGAAAAGAAGGTTGAACATGTGGTGGAGGATCGGGACGAACACAGTAGATGGATATACGATACAAAACGTACATTGGGGCACCACATTACCACCCACGAAGACTGTCGATCAGACATGTCTGTAAAAGAGGAAAGAGACTTGCCGTTCCACCCTTTGTCAGTTGCTATAACGCCGAAATCGAAAGTCAATGTGCGTCGACACTTGTATGTAGTCCCCACACAAGACTTGACTGTACAGAGGATTTCACATCCAACTGAACATTTTTTGACACCCGCAGCCTGCATAAGTCACGCAGTTGCCTGACTCGTACTAATGAGAAGAGATCCGCTCGTGGAATTGCGAAATGAGGACATAAATGGTCGCTGAACTGGTGGCCCGCTTTTTGTAGCTCAAAGTTGGAAATCTTCGTCACCTGTTATCACCATGGTTAGAGAACGCTATACAAGGATTGATTAAAATTTACAAGGGGTACACATCCTCCGTATCCGGTTCCAGCTTTGGTTTTCGTGTGGAGGTCCGAGATCGGCGATGGTGAGGCAAGGCCTGATTATGTCAGCTTTCAAAACATTCTAATTTTAGGAATTAGCGCCGGACAAGTCACTTGAAAGTACACTTCCTTCCTTCCTTCCTTCCTTCCATCGCCGTGCTTCTGAGTCTTCTGTGAAGGTTAGATCTGATTCTTATCAGTACGGATAAAGCCTAGCATACATATGAGAACGGTCTTAGTAGATTGGAGAGTGTACTCCTGTCTGATGCCACATCCTCGCCCATCAATCTAGTACTAATAAGTTCCGACTATCGCATCTTGAAAAGATGCATACTTTAATTTCGTACTGAGATCTGAGAGACGATACAATATTCATGTACGTAGTCAAGTGTGATTCTTTTTCTGTACCATTGACATGGGGTATTTAACATCGTATCATTCAGAAGTACAGCCCGACAGCAATCCTTGATCGATTGTCAGGAACCCCTTCTCGTCTTGGAACCTTTTGCTACGAAAGAAATATATGTCGTATATCACTCAACTGGTAGCATATGTAACGTTCTCTGTGGAGATGCTCTATTTTGCCTCAAAGGCTTGTCGTTCGATAGCGCTCATGTGGCACGAAGGTTATGTCCCCGCACATTCAGGAATCGGCATCAATTGCAGTTTTGTTTCAGCTGGTACATTGTACTTGAGACTGTTGTGCTTTTACTCACAAGCTTATCGTTCGATTCCCACATACATTCTGAATACTCATTGCTATCCGAGCCCAAAATTTGAACGGACCGCCGCGAAAATCTTCCGTATCGATTTTTTGAATACCCCGATGAACTTCTCAAAAGATTATATTGTGTGGTCAGATTAACTGGAGTAATCGGTTATAAGCATTAGGAAAAATGTACTTACTGCCATCACGAGACGGGTTGATTGCGGTGTTGTTGCGGTGTTGTCGATGAAGTGAACGTCGGGTCCATGATGCACATGGTTCACCCTAAAAGGGATGTGTGGCATGTCTTGCGTTGAGTGTTGGTATTAGAAAGGTCTGTACTCTAAAAAGTCATAATTCTGTATATGTACTTCTTTCTACTCCCCATCGCTCGGCGCTACCACGGACGGCACGTCCCATTCCTTGCCAATCGGACTCTCTTCCTCATCAACACTGCGTTGTTTCGAAGTCTGCCCAACATTCGAAAACACAAAGATTGTCGTCTCGGACAAGATAACCATAGGACTGGAAGCAGAGATAGCACGAAGGATGTAGCGGTTGTTAGCTAAGCCGGCGGGGAACTTGATGACAAGGTAACCTTGGACCGTGTGCACTGCGGGTGCCACTACGAGGTCAGAACCGGAGTCTAGATTGTGCAGGATGAGTCTAATCAAGGATCTGACAAGGTTCAGTTTGGATGATAATGTTTTTGGGATGTACTCACAGATCGCCTGGTTGAGTTATCCAGGTAATACGTACAACGTCACCAACTGGACTAGGCGGATCGTGCAGGAACAGGGTGGTTGCGAAGGGAGCAACAGTGAGGGCGAGGAGACCGATGCTGAACAGCATTAGACAGCGAGCAAGGACAAAATGACAACATACAGCGTTTTCTTCAACATTGCGATGATGAGGGCAAGAGAGAAGCCGATGTTTATACACGTGATATGCTCTCGCAAAGATGAGACGGCGGAAATCGCACTGACGTCACTTCTTGGCTTTCGGTCTACTCACCACTCTCTTCAGTCTCTTACATGCTTCCCAGTCAATTCAACTTTCACATTTCATTCGGATCAGACCCGATTCTACATGTCATATCGCTCACATGGTACAGAATTGTTTTTTTTTTTGATATACTAATCAGGAAACCCGGGTAGCCGCTAAAGGCCACTAAAGGCACTACTAAGTGCTTTCAAGCACTTTAAAGTGGTTCCCGTTTCACTGATCTAGTAGCCTAATGGCAGTTCCATATACGAATTGCCACCCCGCTGAAGCAACACCCATCATGTGTTCGACTTCAAAGCCCTTGGCTGTTAACGGTGTATCGTTCAGGTACCTTGTGTTTTTTTTTTGCCTCACTTTCCTTCTCTGGGGTCATTACAGGACTCTGTCATCTAATTACCCTAGATACTTTCGTTTCAACTGGAAGCACTGATTCTTCAATATCTGACATATCGTCCAATCCTTCAAACACGAGCACATCCGGGTCAGGCACGGGATCATTCAAACTTCAACGGTTCTTCAATCAAAGTAATCTGTTCGAAAAGCTTGTTAAGTAGCCAATATCAGCATTGCCTATGGAAGCTGTGTGGTGCAAGTCGTACAGTGTCCTGACGAGTCATCTGAGTAACGTTTTTAGTCCCAGTAGGTTGCGAGTTCGAATCGCGCGTTGTTCAACTTCCAAGCAGCTTAGCCCATAATGTGTGGAGATTGCGACTATCCATGTTGTATAACTCAACTCGTACAGCGTCACGGTATCATGTTTTTGTTCAGTCCGATATCATGTAACAGCTCGATGAGGATCTCTCAACCCGAACATCTTCTTTCTGTTTTTCATTGTTGAGGTGCCGGCGATTCCGTTTTTGGGTTTGACTTTGCATGCTCTCTGGCTGCCTTAACCCATCTCCCTTCAAGGAAGTGGTATCCTCAATCCTGAAGACAGTGAGTGATTACTTGGTAGATACCTTCGGATGGTGGCGTTACTATGTCAAGAGGATGTTTGGTTTGTTTGATGCAGTCTTCCATCATTGATACAAGGTCGTTCATTGTTGATACAAAGTCAGTTTGTCAATGGGAGGTAAAGATACAGTAACCGAAGCGGTGGTAAGGTTCGTGTAGTACATCAATATATCATCTCGTGGAGTAATTGCTTGAAACAAGGAGACCGGCTGTTATGAACGGGATGAGAAACCAGAAGAGAACGAAGCCATACAGGTGCATATTTCATCAACCAGAATGCAACTGCTACAGTAAAGACAGATTTGCGCATAGTGACCAGCACTAAGAAGGATATGGCCTAATGTGGCTCCAGTTAACTGGTGAGTAATCATGTTTGGTTCTGCTTGGTTACTCCTTCGCCTTTTGCGTTGCTCTAAGCTGAATTAGCTCACTCTGTTGGTCTGGAGTCTGTCTCAAACAGTACAGACGCATATGAACAATATCAACACATGTTAAACAATTCCTCAACAATTCCTTCAATACAGGCAGACTCCAGGGCAGAACCCCATTTCCTGAACCCTCAAGTTCTTGATCCGGGATCCTGCTCTAATTGGAATCGGAACATTTTAAATTACATACATCACGAATGCTTCTCAGTCTAACCTTGCATCACGTTCATTAACACAGCTTTCTTCCCCTCATCATTGAAAATGTTGAGCAAACTGTTGTACATCGCTGTCTTCCTTCTGCTCCCTGTCTGAGCATCGTTTGTTAGTACATTTGGTTAGCTCTGTCACCTTCATTGTCACCGTCGCTCCTTTCGCAACTGCCATCATCCTGCAGGACCCACCTCAGCCATTGCACGTCGGAGACCGCATTACTATAAACTGGCAAACTCAAGTTGGAGACCCGTAAGCTCCTCTCTCTCTATGCCATTCTAAAAAACCAACCAACCATTACGCCAGACTTCGATGGACCTATTCTTGCACCACCCAAGTTTCCATTCTGACCTTGCATTAAAAAAACACGGTGGGCAAGATCCCTACCGTCGATCCTCAGGATGACTATACCATACATGCGACCCCTGTATCCAACGTCACTGATACCCTTTTGGCAACTGGCTTCTTCACAATCTCGAGTGCTAACACAACTGTTACCCAATCCTCAGTTGCTAGCACCGCCAGTGCAAACTCCACCTCCAGCACCGCTTTGTAAGCACCTCCTTTTTTTTTTGAGCAAAGCTAACCATAAGCTAAGGATGCAAGACTTAGCACGAGATAAGGTAAAGGCGAGACGAGACCGTGCCCGAACAGTCCGTGCCTGGGTGCACGTGACATCGCCATCACCTCCTTCCTTTCACAATGCTTCACCGTCCCCACTCCGCCGTCTGCGCATTTCCCAGGGAATCTTTTTCAGCCCACCCTCCACATCCCCTAGTCTATCAGTAATCTTAGATTCAAGTTCAATTTCTATTGGCTAGACGGTAGCTTTTTCCTCATCCAAGGTTTTCCCTCAATGAGGTTTACTTGGAGAGGTTTTGATGCACCCGATCTTTGCTATTTTAGGTAGAGTAAGATAATATTTATGTATCTATGCTGGGTGGGGTCGTCCGTCTTCCTTTGATGCTTTGAAGGTGCTGAGCCTGGTAGTGCTGCTCCCTCTGTGAAAATCCTATGATTGGTTTTTATAGGTATCGACCGAGAATTGTCTTGCCAGAAGGAATATGACGGTCAGAGTAGCAAGGTGATTCCCACACGATTCTGACATCAGAATCATTCCAGAATCGGGTCAGAATTGTGGTCAGAATTGTGGTCAGAATTGTGGTCAAACTTGAATCGTCTACTCTGACCATCGCTATTAAATGTTGGAGCTGCGGGGATCACATTCTTAAAGAAGCATAAGAATAGCACACAATGTAGCACAAATGGGACAAGAAAGAGACCACTGCCAAGACAAAGGAGTACAACAAAGGCATGTTTGCTGCATTCAGAACTACTAGTCAAGCATTACCAGCAGCTAGACTGGCCGCGGTCCGGTCTGGGTCAGGTCCGACCTACTTTTCCCGGACCCCGAACCGGACCTTAGGGTCGGTCCACCCATTTGCCGGACCTGGACCTGCCTGCGGACCTGAGGTCCACCCAGGTCTGAGAGGTCTGGGTAGAAATAAGGCTCAGGGAGCCGATTTTTTTCTTCTTTCAGGTGTATATTATCATTTCTCATTGATTCCAAGCCATTAAAAGGTCAGACAATGTCTATATAATGATTTGTTACTCACCAATAGCCTCCAGGTCCGGTCCGGACCCAGGTTTGCAAGGTCCTGAACTGGACCGTGGCCAGTCTACCAGCAGCCAAGCGAGTTCCATCTCATGTCCGAGAGGCTTCCCCAATCCTATCATTGTCAGTCTCAGCTTTGTCTTCCCATGCTCAAGCTTCCCCATCTATTTCCATTGGTAGTTATATAATGCTTCTAATATATCTCTATGCTAATTAACCTGTAATATTGGACTGTGCAGATGTACAATGGTATGGATCAGGCACAATTTCCTTTTTAGGCATGGGAAGGTCACGTGTCAGTTGGTCAGTCAAACCTTGGGGCTCTTAAATGAGAATGTAACAGTATATCTGAAATTTTTTTCGTGACACCCCCTTGCTCTTATTCCCGCTATCTTTAGGTAGAGGGCTTAGGAATGCACTAATTTAAGGTTTGGCAGGCGATCAAGAAAACAGAGAAAAAGCTGTGCATTTTTATTTGGTTGTAAACAAAATCCACATGTTTTTACTCCACAATTCAAAACCCCAGTCCCTTTCTATGTAGAGACCCCCTCTGTTCCACATCCTTCGTGTTCACCTCCCGTCTCCTGCCCACTTCTTGTGTCTTGCATTTAGCAATGACTACCCCCCTTGCTTTTCTGGATGGACAGTGCATACCTGTCGTATTCGATGCTTGATTACCTGTTTCATACTGTCCGCTGATGAGGAATGTGCGAGTGCACGGGGCAAGACCGATATATCTAGAAAGCCTGCTAATCCACACAGAGCACTGCGGACAACAAGACACTCCTAATATATGCACAACCGCTTTGATATTCCGAGTTTTGTGAGGCCGGAAGGAGAGCTTTGCAAGGTTTCTATCTCAATAGAAGGCTTATTTTAAGTTGTACTGATTTTCTAGAAAACGTGACAAACATATTTCCTATAGACCAGGAGTGTGTTTAAACACCAAGGGTGTATGATAGAGGCCGGGAACGTATATCTCACGAATTCACAAACGGACAATCACAATTTATCACAAAGTCGAACACAAATGTCAACCAAAAGACAAATCCAAGTCAAGATGTATGCAAATTCAAGACGATTCCTCAAATCAAGTCTCAAATCACACAAAGGATAGCACAAGCACTGATAACAATAGATTTCCGAACACGGAACCCAAAGTACAACAGGTAGCAAATCACTTATCTAACTACTAGAGCTTCGAGTCCTTTTATACAAATGCCAAGCAGATACTAGAATAGATGAAACGTTTCCAAGCTTTCTTCCTAAGCTGATTCTGACTCACAGGAGAGGACAGAAGGCTTATCCGAATGCTCTCAACCTTTGATGACTCCTTCCAATGGTCCCTTGATTACTATCTTCCTTATTGGGTCCTATCCGATTTTCCGAATCTCTCCGATACTCCTAGATATGACTGGGCAGACCTTTCCAGGCCCTCAATCATCTTACAAAGAGACCGATCCTAGAGTCATCGTGACTCCAACATTTTTGACCCATGATCACCGAATTCTAGATCAGTGGAGCTGAGCTGATTGACATTATCCCAAGTGCCGGTACTAGACCAAGCAACTCCTAGACTATTTCCAGGTCCAAGCAGAGTTGAGTCCCAAAGCTTTCTAACTTTCCCGAGTGTTTCTCTAACCATTTGATTTCTAGTGTTTCTGTAGCCTATTACTGTTTGCTTTCTAGATAGTCAAGTTTTCTAGATCTTTTGTAGATAGCTCGGATTCGAATGATATCCTTTCTTTCACTAAGTAAACCTCTGGCAAATACCTCATAGAGTCTAACTGAGTCATAAGTTAGCTGTATCTCAAGCGATAGCTAACCCTGACTCATCAATCCGGTTTTCTAGATCTCTAACACATAGCTTTGACTGCGTCGTAAGCTATAGCGAGTAATTCATAGAATGTGGATATCCAAGGCTTAGACTTATGTAGAGTATTGAAAGAGTGATTTATAGCCTTAGCCGAAAATCGGTTGTATCACCGCCTCCCTGGATCCACGACTCACCCTCGCATGTGTCATGCCAATATGACGACAGCTTCACTTTTGCTTCAATCCTCCGTCTGTCTGCTTCCCCTGAAATTGGGTGCCTGGTGTTAGGTTGTGACTGGATAAATGTGGGGTGTGTTGCTCGTTGCAGTTTGTGCTACCGCTTCGCTCTTTTTGGCTTCTGATGTCCGTTCTTAGATGTTCCGAGCCTGGGGACTACTCCTCAGATGTCTGCAACCGTGCGTTCTTTTTCATTTCCGACCTCTGTATGGTCGGGTGACCTTGTTAGTGTTCCTGATCCTTTTGCCTCGTCTCCTCTATTGTCATCATCCTTGAACCCTTCTCTGCTGTTGTGCAATGATTCCATTTCAACTGGTCTGGTGCTGAGAGTTATGTTAATAAAGCAATGCCTCTTACTGTGAACAGTTCACTGTCGCCAACCTCTCATGCGGTTGATTCCTCAAGCGCCAGCCATCCGCTAAATTCACCTAATTCTGATGATGCGGTGTTTCCTGCCGGTTCTGTTTTGGGCTGTTCTAATGAGACCGACCGAGTTTGCATGAGCATGCTGAGTCCACCTTCCAATGCACACATTGAATCCTACAAAACCATTGTGGAAGATGATGTTGATCACAGTACCTCGCTGCCTGCCCTTCCCAACAATACAATCAATGTTGATGCTGATGCTGATGATGTTGTGTTGAAACTGGACTCCTCAAACAATTTGATAACATGGACATCTATGCTGCAAAATTACCTTTCTTGCAGCTCTGAACTCGAGGATGTGTGCTTCTGAGACTATT
Organism: Megacollybia marginata; assembly: GCA_003313965.1. Classification (NCBI taxonomy): domain Eukaryota; kingdom Fungi; phylum Basidiomycota; class Agaricomycetes; order Agaricales; family Porotheleaceae; genus Megacollybia; species Megacollybia marginata. The sequence goes on from QLOY01001792.1 coordinate 14,567, forward strand.
TATCATGTATCAAAAAGATTTCCAAAGTGAGTGATTCTAAAAGATGGAAGAAACACTGACTGTTTTGCGATGAGGCCCATTGCTCCAATGAGGAAGACAACTTTGACCAGGACGATCTGCCTATTGACAAGTCTGAATCTGATGATGATGTTTCTGAAGATAATGATGATGTTGACCTCAGTCACTTGCCATGTTTATGGGACTTACATCTTCATCACAACAAGTATCTAAAATCGACCAAACACAAACATGCTCGAATTGAGTTTACTTCTGATCATCCCGACAATGCCACCCATTACCAAAGAGTTCGAATACACAGTCAGTGGTTGGTTCCTGTGCCGCTGGGTTGTTCAATGCCTAGATGGGATCGAGCAGAAACCCACAAACACCATGCAGTTATGTGCTCAGGTACTGCCATATGGGGGCAAGCGATGATCCTGCGGCAGGCTGCATGATGTTCCGTCATAGAGTTGACGACCTCACAGGAACATGTCTGTTGGGGTTTGGAGAGTGCGGAGAAGGTGGATCGTATTCAGAAGTCGTTGTTAGACACAGTACATGTGGGTTAATGGAGCAGAATGCCACACCGTGTTGCGTTCCAATATGATGTAGACTTTTGTAAGTTCTACCTGTAAAAAACATCCATTCTGTACAAGGGGTAGTGGGCTGTGCCGGTACAGAACCGGCCCTTGGTGTTTATTCAGAGTGGTGGTGGTTGGGTTGTAGCGACTTTTAAAGTAAACCCATGCACTGAACAGAACTTTTTTTTCTACTGCTATTATACCTCCTTGTCTGTCTGTCTGTTGTTTGTCCACTGTCTGTCATTACATTTGACAAAAGTAATTATAACAATGTTTGTTTGTTGTCTGAAATTTCGCGACCCTGGGATGGATGATGCTTGTGTGTTGACAATGACAACGACAATGATGAGCAGAGTGCTCGTGAGCGGCATTCTCAAACCATTACTGACCTGTATTTTGGATGCTGTGTATTGCAGTAAGTGCAGCATCACCGAGGGAGGATATCAGTTTTTAAGCAATACCATGTTTCATTCATCCACTCAACATTTTATTAACCTCCAATCCAGGATTGGTTGTCAACTTGAAGCAGCCGCCATCTTTGTAATGTTGTATAGTCCAAGCAGTACAGCATTAAATGATGGTGTATATTGTTATTTTGGCTGTGACAGCCATGTTTGATCCTCCCTTTTCCCCATTTTTCATGGCCTTTTAGCCATGAAGTAGCCACTATTCCGATCCCATGTTGCTTCTCTGTGGTGCAACTGTGCAAGTTGTACAGCATCATGACTAACATAGCTATCTGTTATTAAGAGTAGTGTGTTAGTTCAAGTTCAGTGCCAATATGGCCCCTACTTGATGCTAAATGGTGTAAGTTGTATCCCATCATGTGTGAGTGGAGACTTTGGTGATATCAACTTAGGCTGTACAATCAATATAAGGTCATGAGATTCAATTGTATGCATACATAGGTTCAGTAATACTGACAACAAGTGTTTTACCTGAGAGACTGGGACTAATGGCTTAAATCAGCCACAACAAAAAAAACATACAATTAATTAAGAAATCAAGCTAAATAGCAATTTGCCCATGCTGTACCCAGTTGACAATTCTGAAAGTGGACCTCTACAGATGGACATCTAGAGGAGATCATGAGCTTGCAGTAGCCTGCAGGACCAGCAAGTTCAGATGGTATCCATATGAGATTGCTAGAAGGAGAGGACTCTATAACAATCCACTGATCAGGATTGACAACCCAGAAAGGGGTCAACACATCCCACACCCTCACTGATTCATCATCAGAGCCTGACACAGTCCTTGTTCCATCAGGAGAAAATGCAACAGACTTGAATGAGGATGTGTGCCCATCCAACCTCTTCACCTCCTCAACACTTGAAGCATCCCACACCCTCAGTGATTCATCCAAAGAGCCAGACACAATCCTTGTTCCATCAGGAGAAAATGTAACAGAGTTGAGGATGAGTGGCCATCCAGCCTCTTCACCTCCTCACCAGTTGATGCATCCCACACCCTCACTGAATCATCATCAGAGCCTGACACAATTCTTGTTCCATCAGGAGAAAATGCAACAGACTTAACTGAGTCTGTGTGGCCATCCAGCCTCTTCACCTCCTCACCACTTGATGCATCCCACACACTCACTGAATCATCATCAGAGCCTGAGACAATCCTTGTTCCATCAGGAGAAAATGCAACAGACTTGACCCAGTCTGTGTGGCCATCCAGCCTCTTCACCTCCTCACCACTTCATGCATCCCACACCCTCACTGATTCGTCAGAAGAGCCAGACACAATCCTTGTTCCATCAGGAGAAAGTGCAACAGACCAGACTGAGTGTGTGTGGCCATCCAGCCTCTTCACCTCCTCACCACTTGATGCATCCCACACCCTCACTGATTCATCATGTGAGCCAGACACAATCCTTGTTCCATCAGGAGAAAATGCAACAGACCAAACAATGCTATCTGTTATCTTTGACATCAACTGTGTGATCTTCATACCTTGCCCATTGACTGAGGGGATGCTGCATTGTCCTCTCCACCTTTTTGCAACAGCTGAGGTCTGTGGCCATGTTGCCAGAGCTGATACATACAAGTGTGGAGTACTTTGAGATGCTGGACTTGCAGCAAAATAGGTGCTGAAATTCATTGCATCTGAGATGTAGGACATCAGGTCTCCATCTTTTGTCCACTTGGTTTGACATTAGCAACAGATCATCAGAGACAAGTTAGCTCTCACCCTCAGTAACCATTGTTGTGCATCCTGGAGGAGGGGGTGACAATGAGCTTTGGCACCAATCAAATTCATAATTTCAATCCAGAAGAGGAGCTGTTTGGTCAGGGAGTACTCCAGACTGATGTATAAATTTTCTGCCTTGACATTGCCTGCATGGGTCAAATGCTGAGCCCAATATTGAGCACTATACTGAAGGACTTTACTGATTTTTCCCTGGACTAGATAATCAAAGTTTTCTACCTCACAGTCAAGCATGAATGAAGATGGGAGGTTGCAGATGTGGAAACAAAGTGAATGTCTCAAGACCTGGAAACAATGCTGTGCTAGGAATGTATTGTGGATGGGTAGGTTGACACATGAAGTGACAACCCATGAGAGACTGTGAGGCGGGATCACAATGGATCAAAGATAAAGTCTTGGAATGATGCATGGTACCAGTAGATGCACTCATCATTTTTGGATACATAGAGAACAGCCTCAGGCCATTTTCACTTCTTGATAGAGCTACTGATAAATGTTCTCAGCAAATCTCCTGATATGGTGGACCTGAAATCCACACTATCAAAGGCTGGGATGGTCTACAAAGTTGGAACAAATGCAAGATTGACCTAGGTGCATTACACAACTTTCACAATACTCAGGCTGGGCATCCACTTTCACACTTTTTCATTTCTTGATAGATTTGCTGATCAAAATTTCCAGCAAATCTACCAATATGGTGGACCTGAAATCCAGAATATTGAAGCTGTCAAAGGCTTGGATGGTCTGCCAGAGGTCTACAAAGTTGGAATGAATGCTAGATTGACCTAGGCACATTATGCATATATACATTCAATTAGTATTTTCAATACCTATTGACTGGCATTGACTACTGCCATTGAATAGATATTTAGCCTAGGGCCAGTCTATATGCTTTCCATAGGGAGGTAGGTACTAGTAGTCTATAATGTACAAGTATACAGGATTGAATGCTAGTATTTACCAGGGTAACTGGTCCATAGCTATTAAATATAAGCCTATAGAAGGTAAACACATACCTGTATATATGCCTATTAAGGAGTTGTTGTATGGATCTATTTTTGCCAGCTTTTCATGAATAAAATGCAAATTGTGCAAGAGTGAGAGCATGTATAGCAATATGAACATTACCATTAGAACCACATTGAAATTCTGCATCTGTCCATATCAAGAAGTCAAAAGTTCCCACAATCACAGCTTACCTAATTGTAAGCTAAGGCAGAGGAGAGATGAGACAGTACCTATTTCGGATCACACATGACACCCTCGCCATCTTCCCTTACTCCCATCACTGTTGTCAGTGTTGTTCCCACTCTGCTGTTCACACCCAGAAATCAGATGGCTCGAGGTCTCCCTCCTTTCCTGCAGTTTTCTATCAATTCTACCTGGCTTTTTCCATTATCTTTTCTATTTCCTGGCCTGTTTAATTTATGTGGTCCAGATGAGCTCAATATGTTTGAGCTAGAGCCAGGTCATCTGCCTGGTTTACTATTTCATCTCCTGCTTTTTCCTTCTCCTTGAGTCAACCCAATCAAATCTGGTGGCGGAGTAGGCCTATGGGCTCATGCTATGTGTTTTATTTTTGTCCTATGTTTGTCATTGCACTAAAAAATTTCCCATCACATCGCTCTTTCGGGGTTTGCCAGTCAGACAGTGCCTCTTCGCATCTCCGTCAACTGCCAGTGAGCTTTGCTCTGGTTGGGGTCGTCTGTCTTCGAGGCTGCCCAGTGTCTGAACCTCAGAGTTCAGGAGAGAATCCTCTCCTGTGCTGAGGTTCATTGGCAAATACATTACTTTGTACACGAGAACAACAAAATACCTTATTGTAAGCTAAGGCAGAATGACTTAGCTGAGGATAAGGTCGAAGAGAGATGAGACAGTACCTATTTCGGATCACATGTGACACCCTCACCGTTTTCCCTTACTCCCATCACTGTTCCGTCATTGTCATTCCCACTCCGCTGTTCACACCCAGAAATCAGACAGCTCGAGGTCTCCCTCCTTTCCTGCAGTTTTCTATCAACCCACCCTCCTCTTCCCTCTATTCTCATCATTCCATGATGGTAGCTTTTTCCTAAATCAAGTTTTTTTCCTCATTGAGGTTTTACTTGGTTAGGTTTTGATGCACCTGATCTGTAGTCAGTAATTTACTTCTGTATATCTCTATGCTGGGTGGGGCTGTCTGTCTTCCTCAATGCTTCGAGGCCGCCTGGTGTCTGAACCTCAGAGTTCAGGAGAGAGTCCTCTCCTGTGCTGAGGATACATACGAGAACGACAAAATACCTTACCTTATCTGAGTGTGTGCCATGGGAAATAAATACTGTCATGGAAATGGCATTGCTATCCATACTAATATGTAAAAAGTTCCCACAGTCATGCTTTGCCTAATCTGGTCACTGTCTAAGCCAGGCATGAAAAAATGAATTGCAGCATTATAATAGCATAAAAAATCTGCTACTAACCATACCTATTTTCAAAAAGTTCCCACACTTGAACCTGACCTAATAGGTCATTCCCACCATCAACAGTGTTCCCACATTGGTTGAGAAGCTACAGTATATTTTTTAATGATTTTTTTCAAATTCTTCCTGATTTTCTAGTATTGTATTGGTAGCCCAAGCTAAGAATAGTTGTGCCAAGGTGCCGAAATGCCACTGGGTGCCTGCTATTACAGCCAGATGAGTTGCCCATGCACTTTTGCAAAAGGTTTTTTGGGCAGTGTTGGTATCTTTTTCAAAAGGGTCACAGCTACAGGTGTCTAGTGCCCATAGATCAATGTCCGGATGAGATGACCAAGGTGAGGGAACACTTTTTGTGCCACAGGAAGGAACAATGATGTGCTGGAAGATGCAGGTATGAAGTGGTATGACAGAGACCATGGCTGTATCCTATAGGAGGACACTTACAGTTCCCTCGAGGCTATACAAGTTCCATCTCCACCTACAGTGCTCCCATCCTGAAGTACCCATTCTTCATGAATTACAACAACAGGTTCTTGTACCGTACTGCCAGCTATTGGATGTACTGACTACCTAGCAGCACTGAACAGGGGCTCACAGACACTCCACCAGCTGCAAATACAATGCCCCTCATCTCAGAAGTCAGGCTGTCGGCAGTTACTGAAGAAACTGTCTGGGTGGAAGATGGAGATGAAAGTGATGTCAACCTCCCTGGCCTACCTCCCCCAACTACCGCACAGAGTTGCAGTGAGGAGGATGTAGATCCTGTTCCGCCATATGGAACTTCAGACACAGCACCCCCCTATGAGGATGTTTTGATGGAAGCAACCAACTTACTGGATCCAGCTATACAAGCGATCGCAATGACAGGAAGGAGCAATGGGGATGAGGCAAATCCTAGAGACCTGCCCTCCTCATCGAACCCTCCCCAGCCTGCTACTCCCCTTACTGCATCCACCCCTCTAGCTTCCACAGTGTCTGTTTCAACCCCTCCTCCATCTGTGCCAGCACCTCCACTGTCTTCCATTCAGTCTTCACGTGCATCACCTGCACAGCAGGCCGCAGCCTAAGGTTCACCAGGGGTAGGGGTCAGGGTCTAAATGTGCATACCTGGACCTGACCCCAACCCTGCATATCTTGGGTGGGGTATGGACCTGACCTGGCTCCTTTTGGAGGTCTTGGAGGTATGAGACCCCTAGACCCCACCTGCAAACCCATACTCATATATAGTTAAATATCAGTGACATTCACATATGGCAATAACTACATTATCAACTTAACTCTTCCCCTGCACTGTCAAGCCCTCTCTTTACCTTTACTACTCTTCTCCACCTGTCCCATATTCTCTCATATAGCTCGCATAACCTGCTTCTCACCAATTAGATCCTTATGGCCCCACTCCCCAAGACAAAGAAAGTGGAAAATTGATTCTGCTGACAAACAGTTGTGAGTGTAGCTGAGAAGTTGGTGTATAGGTGTTTGACAGCAGTAGATGTTGCTGTCAAACCAGTAAGCAAGTCAGGCATAACAGCTGAAAAAAGACTGACCTGAACCAGAGTGGTAGTCCAGTGCCATGCGAGACAAGGTTGGATAATGTTGGCGGCCGACATCTCACCATCACTTAAGAGGTTCAGATGTATCAACAAGGTTGTCAGCCAGGTAGGTCTTGAGTTCATCATCAGCCTTGATCTTATCTTGCTTGGAGGATGATGCGGCCAGTGAAACCTTTCCAAAGAAGAACTCATCATGTTCAGCTGTATCAGAGTCCATCTCCTGCAAAAGCTACATGAGAGATGTATTGAGTAAAAGACAAACATACTGTAGTCTGTAATGGCTCCTCAACATCATTCCCAAAGCCATACTTGGCAACATACCGGGTGAATTGGCATTCAGTGATATCCTTAGCAGTGTTAACCCATTCTGACTCCCATTTCTGTTGCTTAAAGTACTCCAACTTCAGTCCTGGATGAAGAACTGGATGATATTAGTTGAAGCCTATGCACACCAGAGAAAGTGTACCCACAGTGATCCAATAAACCTCTCAGTCATGGAGTAATACCTGTTCAGCGTCCTCTTTGCCAGAAACATAGCAAGACGAACAGATGGATGCATTTCTTGGGGGTTCTTCTTCAGCCATATCATCATCTTTGTTTGAGGCAATTGAGGTAACAGTTGGCTGGTAGGAACCATATGAAGTAATGAGATTGCCAATTTGATCCATGGTGATAATCACATTGGAGATGCTTGCATACTTGTCAGACGAGTAGAATAAAGTCGCATTCTTGAAGACCTGGAATTGCAGATGAATTGAATCCTTAACTAAACTTACCTTTAGTGCACAAACGAGATCCTCAACAATCTGCCACTCTAGCGCTGAGAGTTCATATTTATGAAGTCGAGTGGTGTCTTCATGTCAGACCATGGCTCCAAGCACTGAGCGGTACTGGACTGCAAACGCCAACATATCGTAGGTAGAGTTCCATCTGGTGGCAGCATTGCTGGGGATATGGTGCACATTTTGATTGTGTTCCTGACAAAGAGACTGCCAGATTGGAAGAAGGATAGTGGTGCTATTGATAATGTCAAAGGAGAGGGAGCATATCTAGAAAGACCAATGATGAACAACTTCAACAACATACTTTAGAAATAGTGTCCTTGATGGTCTCCAACTGCTCAATGGCAAGTGCTTTCTCATCTTCATCAAGTCCCTCAACTTCGTCAAACCCTTCTTCCTCCTCTTGTAGATCTTCACCATCATTTGAATCCTTGACTTCTAGCTCAGGCAGGTCAGAGAGATCAGAGACGTTGAAGTTAACCCAAGTTCCATCAGCCTTCTTGACTCTCTGAAATGGGCAGAGCATCGACTTGACACCAAGATTGAGAGTGTGATTGAAGCAATGCACACAGTTAATGGCTGAAAACGAATTGTTGGGGTTGGCAGAAAGAAATTCAGTTTGGGTATCATTGGCAGCAGCGTTGTCACCAGTAAATGCAAGAATCTGATCAACAAGGGCCAGAAGAGTGCATGAAATCTTGAATATTATATTGTTCGAGCATCTCTTGGAAAGCTTTTCACCTGTGTGAGACTATAAGAGTTTGAGTTCAGATAGTGGCAAGGATAGAGTACAGACCTCCGGAATTTCAAATATATCAATCAGAAATGAGAGTCGCTGACCTTCATGTTGTCCATTGAGGATCCAGCAGCAGAAGGCTCATTTATTGGGTGATGTCCAAGTATCCTCTTCTATGCTCCACATGCTGTCATATTCCTGAAAATGATCAGAGACTGTGCTACAACCAACAGTTCCACCTTACCTCCAGAAGCTTGGTGATGTGTTGAATGGACTGCTCGAATGAGTGGGCAATATCTCAAGTGACAGTTGTCTGTGATGGTAGATGAAGTCCAGGATGTCCTTGCAAGATCAGTTCAATAAAATGCCTGTCTTTGACAACATGCATGGGTCAATTGCTTTCTGTGATCCAGCAAACCATTGTAGCCCTAAATACTCATCAAACAGTGAATATATTAAAAGATATCCGCACCTGAGTTCTGTGTAAGTCAGAGGTTTGCTCTTTGCTGGCTTCATAGCGCAAACAAAATAATGATGAGATGATACCTGAGCCGCACCATTTCCCAACACCATTGGACCTCTGAGTTCCGGAATTCTAGGGAAAGTGTTAACAAACTGTAAGTTTGGTATGTATGAAGGGGTGTTGTTCACCCATTGTGGATACCAATGCGTTTTGGTGACTGTGTTCGTGTGGTTCCGAGGTAAAGAATTGGTATGTAAAGGATTTTGTGGATCATATAAACCCGATTTGAGTAATTCATGCTGTGGCCTTGCCTGTGGACCGAAACCAGAAGAAAAGGAATGCATTGTACCAGGAGAACATGTCAATATCGGCAATACCCCAAGGCAAAAAAAAATTTTTTTTGATCAATAAGCAAAAAACGTTGGCGAAATGAATCTGAGATAACTGGACTGCCTAAAGGCCCATAACCTGTTACTCAGTGATATCTTGAGATATGGATACGGGAACAGACAGTAAAAAGGAAAAACCCATCTATTGATCTAGACAAAAAGAGTACACTTAGTGTCTCTTTAGTAGGAGAAAACCATCTGTATTCACCTAGACAAAAAGAGTACACTTAGTGTCTAGAGGAACGATCAAGATCTGACGTGTAAACTAAAGTGAGTATGTGTACCTTTTCAGTAGGAGAAAACCATCTGAAGAGGCACATGACAATGTATCTAAAAATGTATGAGAGAAGTCCTTGTGACCAACACCCTAGTCCAACATATCTGGGCCATGAATGAGATTATGGAGGGTCGGGTGATTTGCAGGTAAGTGAACGACAGCAGCACCATTCGTATGGAAATTCACTGGCATGTTCACTTCCAAGAAAGCCCCACTGATAGCAAATTGAATGGTGAATCAGGACCATGAAGACAGTCATGCAGAGTCAAAACGACTGCAGCATTAGACTGCTCTGTCTGTATGTGAACCTCCACTATACCCCTCACTTTTGTGGTAGGTGTCCCACCACTGGCTGTACTGACTGGAACGGCACCCTCAGGATGATATGTCCAGAAGTAGCTGCGCTCCTTGATAATGTGGTGAGTGCATCCTGAGTCAAAGAGTGCTTGGAAGTTTTGATGCAATACAGCCAGTGCAATAGAATCTGATGTCAGGAGAGCGACAGGAGCTTGTAGTACAGAGAACGAGGCTGGATAGCAATCCACACCAGCAACACACAGGTCAACAGCTAATTCATTGTCGATGGTGCTACTGTGAACATCAGCAGTACTGTTAGATACCTCTTCCCCTTCCTCCAGAACTTCCACCAATGCTACTGTTGAAAGAAGGGCCTTTGGTTGAGTGGAGGTAGTTGCAGTGTTGCTGTGGCAAGATTCATCTGGTTCCATCTTCTTGGGGAGGGTACCTTTTTAGTGCATATGGTCACAATGGCTGTAGCCACATTGAGAGCAGGTGAAACAACCTGTCATACTGGATTGGATACATTGTTTGCAGGCTTTGCACAGAGCAGTGTGTTTCCCAGGTGGGCCAGAGGATGGAGCAGCAGACACTTTTGATTGAACATTGTTTGACAGAGCATCAATCTTGGTGTCAGTGGCAGCTGCCCAGAAAAAGTGGTCCAGCCAAGTGTCATTGATCTCCCCAGCCCTTGAAGTGGCATTTACCTTCTGACAGAGTTTGATCCATAACGCACCTGGTTGAGGAATCATGGTAGTAAATACCATAGCTGCATCAATCAGTATGTACAGGAACTTGCACTGCGCTTTTTGAGCATGTGGTAGATCTGACAAGCAGTATATTTCTCTTGAATGATCTTATTGATTGGAGGAATAAAAGCTGCAGGTCCTTTTCCCAAACACACTGTGAGTATGCTGGTAACTGCAGAGTCAATTGACCAAAAACTGAGATAAGCTGTATGCTCCTCAGGAGTATGACCATGGTAAAGTTTGGGAGGATGTACTGAAGCGAGAAGAGGCTCATCATTACTGTCATCATCCAAGATGTGTCCCATTGCTCCCAATGTCCAGATTGCCAATACCGCATTGTTCCAGGATGTCCAGTCTCTGGAATCAGTAAGTAGCAGTATCAAAGAAAGGTTAGAGGAAGACATTGTTAGAGAGCTACCAAAACGAAGTGCACTACCTAAGTCCCCAACAGCATGAGCAGCACAAAAAGCTGGAGGAACATTCATGGGTCCTAGGGGGTTTAGATAACCACCTAGGGGAGCAGCTGGGATATTAGGTTGATAGACTGGAACAGTCTGGGGATTCCCAAGTGCTGGGAGCAGCTGTGGTACACCCGGGTTGTGGACGTGAAGTGTCCGGGAAAAAAGCCCTCCCTGGGTAGCATACTGTTGTCTGTAGTGAGGATTCTGCCCATTTCCTAATTGAATTTGATGATAGTGTAGTGCAGGGAGTTGTGGTTGTGGAGCCACCAGCGGTATGTACTGATTTGTTGTATTGGTAGGAAAAGGTACAGTGATACTGGGATCCCAGGCTATTGGTCCAGGTCTGGGGAAGATGAGGTGTCAATGAAATAGCAATCTGGGGGTTGACCAGCACTTAAACCAGCAGGAGAATCAGGGTCGATACTGGGAGAATTGGGGGCTGCAGTAAGGTTCACCAGGGGTAGGGGTCCCCAAGGTCTATACCTGGGGGTATGGGGGTACAGGTATATGGGGGTAGGGTCTGGGTCCCAGCTTAAATGAACCTGATACATTTTGGACCTGACCTGCACTCTTTGTGGGTCCAGACCAGTTATAACCAGTTTTGATTTCCAGTGGCATTGTGGCATGTCACATGTAACTGTTGACTTGCTCTTCACTGCCACCACAGCGACCACAGGCATTGTGGCACTCCAGTATCCAAACACGGTCATGATCGTCAATAACAGACAAGCTCAATCATGGTTATCATGGTATGTTTCATTCAGATTTTATTATGTGACTGACTTTCTCCTGTAGCTTCTTCCTCTGTCTCCTGCTATTCTCAGGCTTTGTTGGGTTGTCTCAGCCTTCAATTTCAGCTCAGGTATGTGTTTTATGTTTTTCAAATACCCCTAAATCCGTCTCCACAGCTATGTTCAAATTCCCTCATTCCCATCACAACTGGGACCCAATGGGTGGCTTCAAAAGGGGGTCACCATTGCTTGCTTGTCAAAACCTCCCCTCCCTGTGTGTCTGCCCTCATTGTTCAACTCTACTCAACTCCTTCATGCCTCCAAAACCCAAACAAAAAAAAACTGTTGATGAAGACTGACAATCACCAGTTCTGTCCAGTCTGCAGTGAGCCGAGTCACCAACACTGCCAAATCAGCTGCCAGATCTATTGCTGAAATGTCAAGGGGTGCTACCAAATGGCTGCGACATATCACTAGCTTGGGAGGCAGTGGAGAAGAACATGAAGCCAATGGTATGTTCCCCTTCTACTTGTCAGCCTAAATCTCACTGTTTCAGATCTTACATCTTGTGCTGCCACCTCTGACATTATCAAAATCAATGACAACAACACCGATGATGAAGACTTTGGTTCTCTCAATCCAAAGACTCATCAGTGTCATGAAGAAGAGATCAAATTTGGTGAGAGTCTGACCGTATTCTCCATTTATTTATCAATGTGTTTGGTAGCAAAGAAGAAGACTGCTTGGACCAATGACGAGAAGGCAGCACCTATTTATCAATGCTTCAAAGTCGACCAAGCTCAGCTGAAGTGTGGGAGGGTAAAGGTGGTTTCCCTGTGGTGCCCCTCACTGTAAAGACAAGAGCGGTGGAGTCTGACAATGGCCAGATGTCGACTCAGGCATGGGAAATCTCACCAAACATGCAAAGCGCTGCTGGGGTGAGGATGTCTTTCAAAGCATGATCAAAGGTGCTCCTATCAAACCGACAGAATCCATTCATGCCACATTAGGTTGCCAGACTCCTTTCCCTATATATAGCCTTCTCTGCTTCCAGACTCCGCAAGGTCATCCTAGATGATGAACCCGTAATATGCGATTCGCCGATTCGCTCAAGGCTCTAATGAGGAACCTCGAATGGGCAGCTGTTGTTAAAGGTAACCAGCATCTCCGTTGACATCACGCTAACAGACCCACTACTAGACCCCGCGAAACGAAGCCACTTCAAACGATTCATCAACACCGACGAAAAGCTCCCCCAATCCGAGATTATAATCCAACGAGGCCAAAACAGACCTACCCCAGTGTCAAGTTTACCCCACAAGAAATCTCTACCCTGTCGCAAGATTGGAAATGGATCAAAGCTACGACGGATACAATGCGAACAACAACAAACATGCGTACGGGGTACGGGGGGTCAAGCATGGGAATACGCAGCTTGCAGTGCATTATGTCCCAGGGAAAGGATACTATACCGCTCAACAGATGTGAGTATGATCTGGCTTTACTGAATCGTCTGCTAATCATCATGTTTTTGAGCTGTCCTCATCGGGGGTAAACCATACCCTTTCTTCCAGTATCATGAACAAGATCAGGGCATTTGTCTTCGACCACGGAATCATTGGAGGCTTCAGTCGTGCTGTGTGCGTGTTCAGGGAGACTGCGACAGAGAGTACCTATGGGTGGATTGAGCGGAGCAGTGTCATACTCGGGTTGGTTCTTCCATTTTGGGAACGGCCCGTTCCGGAGCTCTTCTCTGCTAAAAATAATGCCACCGTCGAACTTGAGAGGTGCGTATCGATCCCATTGTCTGACACTATAATACTTTAAGCTGTAACTACAAGCATGTTATTGAGATTGGATATAATACTGAACCGTGCATCTGTACTATAACACGAGGCATAATCATGTAATATTACTGGTTCAGAGTATTTTTGGGAACGGCCCAAGTTGGTGCCTTCGGGACGAACTTGGCGAGTGAATCAAGTTCCAAAGAAGGGTCATGTGTTCAATTGGGTCTAATGGGCGTCATTGGCATTCATAGAAGCCAGCTTGGAATCCGCTCCTGATTAGCCATTGCCAATCTCTACCGAGTCCCGACGAGATTGTCAGAAGAAAGTGACGATCATTGTACGTCGCATCGAAACCCGACACTATAGTTGAACGGGAGAGTTGACTCTACGTTGCGACAGAGGGTCAAGGTTTCCGCATGGTTGCCGCAAGGTTTCCGCATGGGACAGATGTTGTTCTAAAGAAGATGAAGGGAGGTATGTTCTTCTCGCAACATGAGGCAGACGTGACTATTGCTCGCTTCTCTTTCTCCACTCACATTGCCTTTCTCTTGTATTACGATGCCTAGGACCAGCAAACTGCAATCAATCAAAGATCGAGTTAAGCGTTCGAGGTCTCGGTCGCCTTCCAGAGCTGTGGCCAGGACCAGCAAACTGCAATCAATCAAAAAGTTATTCAAGCGCTCGAGCTCTCCGTCTCCTTCCAGAGCTATATCCCTGCAACCGGGTGCAATGGCCAATTCATCTTCGCTCCCGCTCGATGCAAATCCAGCGAGTATGTCTCATTTTTTCTCCTGAGGTCAATCAATGCTGACCGAGGGAAAGGTAGCGAGAATAGCCTTACCGTCAGCTCTCTGCCAGATGCAACAGCCAATTTGAATCTATCTACGCCTTCTGTTGGCACAGATACAATTAGTGTGTCTTCATTCTCTGAGACTGACAACTGTTGACTGGGGAAAGGTAATGTGAGTAGTCACCATCTATCAACATCAATTCCAGTCGCTGATTCATCCGCTCCTTCGAGTGGCGCGATATTCAAAACTGACGGTGTGTCGTGCTTATTTTTGCTAGAATTGATCATGACCAATCCAGTTGCCAATTCGTCCGCTCCCTCGGGTGGTATGATACCAAAAACTGATGGTGCGTCTCGCCCTTATCTTGATGAGATTGAGGTATCATCAATGCCAAGGTGACTCGAAGACGAAAGAAAACTTTCAGCTGGCATTACATGGGTTGATGCTCTTATCAAAGAAGATTGAGTCGTTTCTGAATGGCACTCCTTTCAAGATGCCGATATCTGTGGTCAACGTTTTGATAGATCTCGGACAAGTATGTCAGTTTCTCAGAGTTTGGGCATGGCTTTATTACTCCTAGGCTGTTGCTGACAACAAGGGTACCACAAAGGACTTGATAGACAATCTCAAGAAGCGTATCATGGATGTTAGTGAAGCATACAAAAAGGCAAAGTCTGATGATGCGAGTATCCGGATTGACAATTTCGTTCAGTAGGTGTCTTGTCACAAATTGTTCATCTGGCCTCATTCTTCCCAGAACACTTATCAAAGAAGTCATTGAGCTCCATAAGCTCTCTGCCAAGGCAACATGGAAACAGATACTCGAGAATGAGCAGGATGCCAGAAGTTTGAAAGATGCCCTCCAACGAATTGATGAGTCCTTGAAGATGTTTCAGGTAAGTACTGACTCATTAATTTAACAACATAGAGCCATCATTTTGTAGATGAATGTCATGTTGAGGATTGAGGAGAATGCAGACAGCATCAAGGATGATCTGAAGGTATGGACATTTCACATGGAATGAAAATTGATGGACTCACCATCATTGCAGGAAATGCAACTAGATGCTTGGCCACACTCTGATAATGCCATATACAACATCTGGACAGAGAACTTGTCCCGTTCTGAGTGTACATCAGGCACTCGTGCCTCAATCCTTGAAGGTATTCATAACTGGGCATTAGATACTTCCCCTGAGAGCCCACATGTCTACTGACTGAGTGGAATGGCTGGTACTGGAAAGTCAACCATTGCATATACAATTGCCAAAGACTTTGACCAGCTTGGTGATCTGAAATGGCCCAAAATTTTGGCTGCCACATTCTTTTGCTCACAGCAGCTTGTAGCCACTAGGCATCGGATTTACATCTTGCCAACCCTCTCCTATCAACTTGCCCACCACTCTCAGTCCTATCGCAGTGCTCTCATCAATACCAACAAACTTGATTCAGCAAAGGTATTGCAGACTCAAATGGAGGATCTCCTAGTGAATCCATGGCATAGTTCAGCTCAGAAACGTTCAAAGGAGCTCCCACATTACCTTGTGATTATTGATGCATTGGATGAGATTGAAAATGATGGAGGCTCGGATTTCTTAGAAGATCTGCTAAAAACAATCAATGAAGGTCATCTTCATGGTCTGAAGTTTCTCATCACAAGCAGGCCAGACCCTGGAGTAGTTAACCTCTGCAACTCATTCTCCTCAAAAGCAGTCTGTCATCTGCATGAGGTAGCCACTGCAAATGTTGAGCAAGACATCACAAAGTTCCTGCAGACTCAGCTGCCTGCTCTCAACAGAGCAGATGATGATACCAAAATCAGAGAGCTTGCTACCCATGCAGGGGGGCTGTTCATATATGCTGCTACTGCTGTCAGGTTCATATTACCCTCCAAATTGTCAGCACCTGAGCAGCGTAAACGATTGAATAGCCTGCTAGACAAGTGGCCAAAACCTGTTGATGGTGATGAAGCATTACTAGTGGATGCACTATATGAAGAGATCATGATTTCAGCATTTTGGAGTCTGGGAAGAGACCGTTCTGGGCGTCTTGAACTTCTTCACACCATTCTATGTGCTAAAGAGCCTTTATCCATTTCCAACCTTGCCAAATTGCTTGGGTTGGATGATGACAGCACTGCTGACAAGCTTGTTAAATCACTCCATGCTGTGCTCTATGTGTCCACAATGGATGAGTGCATCTACTGGTACCATGCATCATTCCAAGACTTTATCTTTGATCCATTGCGATCCCAGATCACAGTCTCTGGGTCATCACTTGATGTGTCCTGCAATCTAGCCATCCACAATAAATTTCTAGCAGAGCAGTGTTTCCAGGTCTTGAAACACTCACTTTGTTTCAACATCTGCAACCTCCCATCTTCATTCATGCTTGACTATGAGGTAGAAAACTTTGATCATCTAGTGCAGGAGAGAATCAGTAATATAGTGCTCAATATTGGGCACAGCATTTGACCCATGCAGGCAATGTGAAGGCAGTACATTTATATACCTGTCTGGAGTACTTCCTTACCAAACAGCTCCTCTTCTGGATTGAAGTTATGAATTTGATTAGAGCCAAAGCTTATTGTTACCACCTCCTCCAAGATGCACAGCAGTGGTTACTGAAGGTGAGAGCTAACCTTTCTCTGATGATCTGTTACTGACGTCCAATTAAGTGGAGAAGAGGTTTTGACCTGATGTCATACATCTCAGATGCAATGAATTTCAGCACCTATTTTGCTGCAAGTCCAGCATCTCACAGCACTCCACACTTGTATGTATCAGCTCTGGCAACATGGCCACAGACCTCAGCTGTTGCAAAAAGGTGGAGAAGACAATTCAGCATCCCCTCAGTCAATGCCCAAAGTATGAAGATCACACAGTTGATGTCAAAGATAACAGATGACCATGTTTTGTCTGTTGCATTTTCTCCTGATGGAACAAGGATTGTGTCTGGCTCTGATGACAAATCAGTGAGGGTGTGGGATGCATCAAGTGGTGAGAAGGTGAAGAGGCTGGATGGCCACACAGACTTGGTCTGGTCTGTTGCATTTGCTCCAGATGGATCAAGGATTGTATCTGACTCTAGGGACAAATCAGTGAGGGTGTGGCATGCATCAAGTGGTGAAGAGGTGAAGAGGCTGGATGGCCACAAAAGCTGGGTCCACTCTGTTGCATTTTCTCCTGATGGAACAAGGATTGTGTCT
>QLOY01001793.1:0-12554 GCA_003313965.1 Megacollybia marginata
ACTGCTCCGGATGCAATGTGGATTACGCCCTTTTCCGGGCCAATCCTAGAAGGAAGAGTGTTACATTGAGGATGAAGAAAAGCACGGAAGGACGCATACCAACGTAGCTGAGGATCAGCCATCATATACTCCCAAGTTTTACCCATATCACGGAACAAGTCTTCTGTTTCTTTTCCCACCAAGCGGTTTGCGACTTGTTCAATTGCAATGCAGACCTAACTCGTTAGGAATCCAAAAGAGAGAGTCTGGGCAGCTCACGATGTCGTTCCCTCTGCCAATCGTAAACGTCATGCCATGGCCTACCAGAGACGAGGAGGTAAGAAGGGTTATATATGCGGAGGAGTAGTCGCAGTCTGTGTTCCTAATCAAAGCTAATCATCAGAGATTAGCCCGGGGAGAAAGAGAGGCCAACATTGCATCGGTTCCGTCACCCGTCAGGGAGGTCGGAAAACGGACGTCTGGAAGATTTTAGTTGGTGGGAGGATACTCACTTTTTTACGCACCGTGAGTCTCAAATCCAGTAATCTTCACCATTGCAATGGTTGTGATCTGCTTCGTTGTACCTTTGCCAGCGGTGGGTTCTTATAAGCAGGGTACGGCATCGACCGGGCCGGTATTCGGACCGTTTACGCAGACTGGGCGCTAAAGCACGGGATTCAGTATTCCGTGACGCCACCTCAAGCGGGACATACCATCAGACCAATTGATTGTAGCACTTGTACATACCTAATACACCTTTGAGGTAAGGCTCCAAGTATATACTATAAAAGACGGAAAGGGCGCAATCCATTTCATCCGTCAATAAGAGCATAACCATTGCCCTGCTCGGGACTCGACATCAAAGCTCCGCTCCTGGTCATGCGCTCGATCTCTCATCGCCTCAGGAAGACCTCGTTATGCATTCGAGAGGAGACGTTGGGGGATGGAGCTATCAGCGACACGTTAGACAGGTCAAGCATGGCACAGACTTAGCGAACGAACCATTCATATTGCTTCGAATCGTTGGATTCAAGTTGTCTCCGAGCGTACTAGAGTTTCCACAAGGGAATTAGACAGCTGGCCGCGTCGAGAAGCTCAACTTGCTCCTCGTTACCAAATCTCGAGCGTGCAGTGGGACATCAAAGAGATGCAGGAATTCTGTAGCAATCGAACGCCAGCCCCGGATTCTGTTTGGTTTCGTGGAAAATGGGTTGATTGAGCTGCCATGTATTGAGCAAAGGTCAGCGAAGCGGTTCATGGGTTGCCTGACAATTCGCAATGTAATGAGAGCCGAATCTAAGCATAGAACGATTTTCAAGAGATCTGATACCCACGTAGACTTGGCATAGTAACCACGGCAAAAATGGACTTGAGCAATCGAACCAAATGTTCGTCTTTCGTAGCGTCGGAGAGGCCCCGTGAAAATCTCTGGTAGGCTCCAGCGACCAAAATCCGCCTCAAACCTGCAATTTTTGGGGGTCAAATAGGGTCAAATTGGATGTCAGTGACGGTGAGCACATGCTTCAATACACCGTCTCGTACTCGTTCAGAAGGGAGGATAGTGGTTTCGAATTCTCGGTGGCCATTGAAGATGTCAACGGAGGAACGCGACCGTGTGTTGCTCTATTTGGAGCCCGCACCTTGCATCCAATTGGCGGAACAGTATACTTCCTGCCTTCCTTCACATCACGCGGCCTCTGCCTCAAGCCGACTCGGAGCAACTAAGTTAGAGGGCAAATAAGACTGGTACGGGAAGTTTCCCCGAGCGGGTATGTGGTTGTAACGGAGGATGATTGGGTAGTATGATTGCGTTTACTGTGAGGTGAGAGCATCACTCTTATTTCGTCTGAGGCTGAGGTACCCCCTGCACCCTCCCAGTGGCGTAGTCTCAATCCACTCATCATTCTTCTCAACAAGCGGGGTATATACCCTCTACAAACTCTTTAACAAACTCCGCATGTCTGCAGCATTAGTCTCTGCAAAGACAACGATGTTCCCAGGAACAATCAGATAGTTGGTAAGTCACTTCTGGGTCCTAGTAAGCTCTTGACTGACGATTCAGTGAGGAAGAACCGATGGTCTGACCGTCGATTAGTTTTCCAGCGTACAACTCCTTTCTTTTTTCGTGTCGGGTGGATATCAACAAAAGCTGTATGATATTGTCCGTCGTCTCGTACGTTCGTTGCTCGACTCATACATAGGACGAATGTTTGGGGAGGTTTGGGTGCAACGGGTCTGGACTCTCATATCAGAGGTTACCCGTTGTACCCGAATGAATACATACCTATCGAGAAAAGGGGAGCAAAACATGGTTCCGCCTACGCTCAACGATTGTCAGCCTCACAACCTGGCATTCAAATCCGGAAGGAACATAGCTATCTGGGACAGCCTCAGCCTCCTATGACCCATACTTTTGTCCGCACTTGATCACTGGCCTGAATGCGTTTCAGGGTGTGGTTACTGGTATATAACACGTCTCTGAAAGCAGAGTTTCCTCAGCTGGTCTCGCCCCCTCAAACAATCAACCACCATGGTACCCTAATTTTCAGTTCTTCTCATCGCTGTTGCGCTTGCGGCTGTTCATGCAGCACCCGTCCCTACAAAAGATCAGTAAGGGGCTTTCTCTGTCGACGCGATATGAAGTTGATGCTGTTCGATAGACAACAAAGTTCATCCTCCTATACGCCACAGCCAGACGGTTCAAGTTGGCCCGGACAATATAATTACGGCGGTACTCCACAGTCACTGGCAAGCGGTTGGCCATCCGGACAACTCGATCCGCACTTAGGCTTTGGTACACCAAATGCAGGAAGTCCCAACCCATATGCGGCTCCACTGCAGGGTTATCCTCAGCCGTGGCAAGCCTCTCCGGCGCAGTCTGAAGGATGGGACCAATGGCATCCCCTTCTAGCGTCGCAGCGTCCACCATCACCTCCACCGGGGGGATGGGGAGCTCATCTACCTCCAGGACCGAATTCAGGGGGGTTGCGGTATGTAGGCCCACAGCCATCAATACCAGGACCTGCACCGCCGCCGAAAGTGGCACAAGGTAGCCCCCAAAGTGGGCAGCCAAGGCAGCAGTCAGGGAGTAACACAAGGTCGAGAAGGAAATAAGCATACTCGATGTAATACTTGATTGATTGTTTCCTTTTTTCTCCCGAGACGAAGACATCGATCTGAAGACTGACTGACACGCTCCAAAGGCGAAAGAATAATGCTACCTATTAAATATGGTACAAAAAGAAGAAACCAAAAAAAATCAATCGACGTTACTTGCAATGAAAAAGAACCAACGATGTGACCGTCGATTACTTTTGCCAACGCTTGAATGACAAGAAATACAATTTTTTTCTTTTTTCGTGTCGGGGGGATATCAAGAAAAGCTATGGGATACTGTCCATCGTCAGTGTCATCTCGTACGTTCGTCGCTCGGTGTCATGTTGATACGCCCCTGCAAAGGATGAGTGAGTGACATCATCAGCGCTTAAAGCAACGCGACGTACATATCCTAGCTTGCCAATCCCCACTTCCGGTGGCGAGAATGTTTCCTCCTGGACTCAGATCGACTGAGATTACTGTTGGGTATTAGCTGGGGAAGGGAGAAGGAAGAAGATCAGACCAGAGTTCTTATGCCCTTCAAGCATGCACTGAAACGCCGCAGTGGCTGAATCCCAAAAGTGAACTTTCTGGTCTTTAGATCCCGAGACGACCCATCGGCCATCATGGGATACTGCGACTGAGAGAACGTAGTCCTGTGCGTCGTTAGCCCAACCCAGAGAACGAAGAGAAGGGTTACCTTATGCCCTGTAAAATCCTTCGTACACAGACCAGCCTTCTCCCCAGCCTTGCTCTCATTCGGAGACGGAACCGCACCTACCGCAGCGGTAGCCTCCTTGCTTGCTTCAACCCCTCCAGGCAAAAGCAAGCCCGAAACATCCCAATACTTGAGCGTCTTATCCAAACTCCCGCTAATCAACCCTTTCCCATCGGGTGTAAACACAACTGAATACACCGAATCTTTATGTCCCCTGAGTCGTTCGACAAGTGTCCCAGAAGGAACATCCCATATCCGCACAACAGTATCGAGCGAACCTGCAGCGACGAGTTGACCGTTGGGGGATATAGCAACCGATGTAACGCCCGCATCATTATTCAATGATTCGGGATCATTAATACTGAGGATTTTAACACTCCCATCAAGCATATCCCATATTCGCGCCGTATTATCACCCGAGCCAGATACGATGAAACGTCCGTCATGTGAGAAGTCGAGAGAGTAGATTTCTTGTTGATGACCGTCGAATACGTTCCGTATACGTCGTTTGGCAATGTCCCAGATTCGGATTTGTTTGTCTTCTGCGCCTGTAGCGAGGTATTTGGAGTCTGGGGAGAAGCATACGGAGCGGATGTAGAGGTCTCCTGCTTTGGAAGCCGTTTCGTCTGATAGGACGCTGTGCCACACAGTTAGTAGGAGAGAAGAAAAGGAGAAAGCGAGGTAACAGACCAAGTTTTGATTCCAGTTTTGACATCGTAGATTTGAGCTGTTCTGTTACACCCCGTTGCGACGTATTTACCGTCTGCGGAGAAGCGGACGCAGCATACCACGCTGTAGTGAGTCAGTCCGAGTCAGTACACGTCACCAAGAGCGGGCAGACCTCTCATGCATGAGCGCGTGGACGAGCTGTACGTCCAGAACCCTCTTCTGCTTTGGATTGAATATTGCGAACCAATCTGTTCCTTCTCGTTTGTACTCTGCTGGGAAAGTGTGGATGTCCAAGTCGTCTGGGAATCCGCCCGTCGAAGTTGTCGACACGACCTGCTGGTCTGGATTCGTTGGAGCTGAGGCGGTACCTCCTGATTCAGTTTGGGGTGGTTGGTAAGAATAACTACGCTCACCCAAAGACAGTAGCCTGAGGCCGTCTGTTACGTTCTGCGTCGTAGACATTTGCAAGTTGGACATGGATGGGCACATGCTTATAATTACCATGCGTCGACCTGGCTGTGCGGCCTCATGGCTTTGCATGTGATCAAGGCACGGTGAAATGCTGCAGGTGAATAAAAATCCATGTCCACAGTCAAATGATCCCCTTTTGCTTCCCAGTCTTCTCCTACAGTCTCTCCCGAATCCTACATGATGTCCTCTTGCTGGGGTTCAAACAGCGCTCCATCCTCTTGCTCCAACGCTCTCCTCTAAATGCCAACACCCTTGATGAGCTGTCAGAAGCTTCGAACAGCATGACACAGAAGAGTGTTCTCTCTGCGTACCCCACGTTCGTCTTTTCCTGGTGTCATTGGAAGATGGTGAGATGAACGAAGCGAGGTTGCTTCACGCAGTTAGAGCAGTACACAGAGGGGGGAGGGTTTTGCAAATGAGGTGAGAGCCTGAGGAGTTGTGAGGTGAGGTAGAGGATATTTATTTACTTCGCAGTCCCTGTAAGCTCGTCAATACGGCAGGCAAAATTGTACAATGAAGGCATACCCTTCCACAAAAACGTCATTCTCTTGTTGAAGCCCGCCCCTGTCACCGTTATTCCGTCGGGTTCTTGCGTCGAACGCTCCAGGTGTTGAAAGAATCGGGTAGGATCTGTGAACAACATGTTAGACAACTCGGTCGGAACCCCGGCAATACATACGTCTTCCTCCTTGTTCAGATCCTCACCATTCCGCACATCCAGGACTCCGGGGGAAAGGTGTGTTAATTCGCTCGATGGCAATGGATTAGATCACAATAAAAGAGCATGGTTTCGCTGCTGTCCCCGTGGCGTGGCTTATGAGGAGAGAGTTTTCGTTGTTAGGTAGTGCCGCGAAACGAAGGCAGCACAAGATTCTGAACCTCTTCGAGCAATACTCGAGTGTACGAGTATAGACAGGTCTGGTGCCTGCAACGAATTTACACACTGTGAGGTACGTCTCCGTGGAAGGGTGCCATTCCTAAAGTAGCATGAGCTAGAGGCGTTGAAGAAAATCAAGTTTGCATACCTCGCAAAAAGACGGAAAGGGCGTAATCCATTGCATCCTTTTAGGCATTCCTGTTAATCAATGATCAAAGCGTCAGTGAGAGCCTATCCATTGTCCTGCTGGAGACTCGACATGAAAGCTCCGTTCCTCGTCATACGCTCGATCTCTAATTCATCGGCTCAAGAAGACCCCCGTTATACATTCGAGAGGAGACGTTGGGGGATGGAGCTATCAGTGACACGTTAGACAGCACAAGCGTAGTACAGACTTAGCGGACGAACCATCATATCGTTGGATTGTCTCCGAGCGTAGTTTCCACAAGGAGATTAAATGGCTGGCCCCGTCGAGAAGCTCAACTTGCTTCTCGTTACCAAATCTCTAGCGTGCAGTGGGACATCAAAGAGATGTAGGAATTCTGTAGCAATAGAACGCCAGCCCTGGATTTCGTTTGGTTGGGTGGAAAATGGGTTGAGCTGCCACGTATTGAGCAAAGGTCAGCAAAGCGGTTCATGGGGAGACCTGCCTGACGATTCGCACTGTAATGAAAATGAAATCAACAGATCTAATACACCCACGTAGACTGGGCGCAACGACTCGAGCAATCGAAGCAAATATTCCTCTTTCCTAGCATTGGAGAGGTCCCCGTGAAGCTCTCGTAGGGTCCAGCGACCAAAATCCGCGGATCTAGCCTCTAATCCGCGAATTTTTGGGGGTCAAGTTACCGGATACGACGTCGGTGGGCACATGCTTCAATACACCGTCTTGTACTCGTTCAAAAGTGAGGGCGGTGGTTTCGAATTCGCAGTGGCCATTGGAGATGTCAACGGAGGAACGCGGCCATGTGTTGCTTTATTTGGAACCCGCACCTTCGCATCAATTGGCGGAACTTTCACATTCCGCGGTGTTTGAATTTCTTCTGCTTGCCTTTGCCTCACTGGCAAGCCGACTCAGCGACTTGAGGAACCGGGAATCATTAAAACATTACTTTCATCCACTTCCCAAATGCAAACCCTCCCTTTACGAGAGCCAACAAGACGTCTCTCCTGTGCTGAATCCCTCGAAGTATTCACCGTACTCTCCGAAGGTGGGTATACCGGACTGTGTTGATTTCCTCCTGCGCTTCCCCTTCTCCAACCCTTCTCCCACTGTATGTACGATTTTCGGGAAGACGAATCGTCCACGACCTCGAGGATCCCTCCTGCTCCGTTAAGAACAGAAAAGCTCCTCTCAGGCCACCCTCTGAAGACGACACGTATGATGATTTTGAATTCAGCGAGCATCCTCGCCGCTGTCACCGTCGTTAGTGCTCACACCGATTACGGGGGTGTCTGATGCTTCTACACCTACGTTTGCGAAAAAAGCGACGGAGTACTTTTCATCTCCTCCTCCCTCTTCGTCATAATCGCCCTCCCATAGCGGCCGAACAACCCTAACACAGCACGAATCCCCCATAATCCTTCTTCCTCCGTCAAACGTTCCATCTGCTCGAACAATCCCCGTACCCCCTCTTTGGAACTCAGCGTCATCCGAAGAAAGGGTTGGGAGTTGAGAAGAGGTTGGTGTGTGGGTTCCGAAACACCTCTCCCGAGAAGACGCAAACCAGAGTGGTGGGAAAGGGTTTCATGATTCCCCGAGGTGGGAAGTAGATTGCGTTTGCTATGAGGTAAGAGTGTTATTCTTATTTCGTCTGAGGCTGAGGTATCCCCTACACCCTCTCCCAGTGGCGCAATCTCAATCCGCTCATCATTCTTCTCGACAAGCGGCGGATACTACATACTCTTTAATAAACCCTACTCACAGAACTTTGCATGTTTGCAGCAGCAGTCAAAGACAACGATGCTCCTTCCATCCCAGGAACAATCAAGCAGATAGTTGGTAAGTCACTTCCGGGTCTTAGTAAACTCTTGACTGACGATACAGTGAGGAATAAGCTTGGTCTGGAAACCTGTCTACATAAGGTAACTGTATATGGTAACCATACAGATCCGACGACATGACACGATAGACACATCTGAATCGAATTTTGAATTTCTCTACGATCTATATACAAGAGACGAATGGGCTCTGAGGACTCCCGAAGGTCTCGATTTGAGCTTTACTCTTCAAGTGGCCATTCGAATTCATCGAGCACTTCTCTGACGCCGTCGCGCATGATGATGCGACACAGGAAGGGACGAGGATGCCTGCTAAAAGAATGTCAGATATTGTTTCATTTGCGGGAGTCGAGGCGATTTACAAAGCCTTACCACCTGGACTAAACGCCAATGGGTCAACAGCGGGCGGTACTTCCTGTCCGTGCTCATCCAATGTAGGCTTGAGCTATATGTCCGCAAGACATTGGCTACGAACACTCGTATGGCTTGATCTGCCATTGTGGCTCTGGGACAAAGCCTGCCATCAGGCCACGTCAGATGCTATGTCGCAGCGAAGCTGAAGTACTTGCCTTCTTCTGAAGCTATACAAATGATGACCCAGGACTTTGCCCTCTTCAGTATTCCCTCTCTTGCCCAGTCTCATATAGAAAGCGCTCGGGATCGAATGTATTCGGTGATGGATAGACCTCAGGGTCTCGATGAATGGGCCTACTTTGGGCCTACTTATATTGCCGCTCTTCGGTACGAAATGCTTACAAGTTAGACGTACCATATTGAACTGATAACAGTCGTGCCTTTAGGAATATAAATAATATCCCATGTACTCATCGTCCTGATGCATCATTATTACGAATACGCAAAATGCAGCACCGACCTGCGTGGAGGCATGAGGGACGCTCAGCGGAACCACAGGCCGCCATCTACAAACTTCCTTCACCAGCGCGGTGGTGTAAGGCAGAGACGCACGGTTAGCAAATACGGGCTAATACGGGGAAACAGCTCGACGGGATTTTGGGGTCAGACCGTCTGAATCTCCACGATGATTGATAGACTGAGAAAGGCTTAGAAAGGACTCGGACTTCTAACATTGACCTCTGAAGGCCCTAGTTGTATATTTGAACTGGTTTATGGTAGCGGGAATGCGGGAAAGGGCGGCGGCCGTGGCGCGAGATGATTACATAACTTGAACAGCACTTTGATAACCAACCGCGTTGCACCATGCTGTTCCTTCTTCTTCTTTCTTCCTCCTCCTGGGTAGGGCTGAGAGATGGACTGGGACGCATTTCCGGAGGGGTCCAGAGCAGAACTCGAAATACTTGTGAATGAGTACCAGCGTCACAGGCAAGTATCGTATCTGCAAGCATTTGGGCGAAATTTTAGCTGCAACAGGTCTGCGGAAAAGTTCGTGGTAGCTGCGGCAAGACTTCTATCCACCGATGTAATACCGGCGCTCCTCAGAAAGCTTGATACATTTCTCCTAGACGGGCAGCGAAATTTGACTGCTGTTGATGAAAATGGTCAAGCGAATTCCAGTCTACTCGTGATAGAAACCTCGTCCAGAGCAAAAATCGTGGCCCTTGGGGACAACCCTGCCAGTGATCACTGGCAATCACCATCCATCCAGTCGACAAAAGATCTTCGAAGACTACTGTTGGCGTTGCCGACGCAAACGGGGGGTGAAATCTTTTCTGGTTTACCTGGTTGTTGGCCTAGCTGTATTATGGAGCTATTGCAGCTTGAGGTAGTTCGTTTCTAGCTATACCATCTTTTTTGTTCTGAACACACAACGCAGACGCATAGCCTGAATAGCAGTTACAGGCGATTATGCATGCGTTATTTGCGCTCTCTATCCAAGATGTACGGCACTCTACCTCTTTCGTTCATACTTCACAATGTTGTCCGAGTCGGTATCGATCCCATTTGTGGCGGCGGCTTTGCCGTAAGTCTCTGTTTGTACCTTGAACCGATCCATCTAACATTCTGAAGGATGTCTGGAAAGGCTATATGGATGGGCAACTAGTCTGTCTGAAATGCCCCAGATTATTTCTCTCGACCACAGAGGAAAACCGACGCAAACTTGTGAAGGTAGTTGACAATGGTTGATTTCTTTATTTGACATTTTGCTAGCAATTCTGCCGGGAGGCCCTAGTATGGAAACAGCTGAACCACCCAAACGTCTTGGCTTTCCTGGGTGTTAACATGGAATCGTTTGCTCCCCGTTTCTGCTTGATATCTCCTTGGATGTCTAATGGCACTTTACTTAATTACTTGGAGAAGAATCCTGAACACAATCGGATGAAGGCAGTGAGTCTATTTATTATTACTGAATGAGAAAAGTAAATCTTGTTCAGCTCCTCGAGGTTGCTGAAGGGATGAACTATCTGCACACCTTCAATCCCATGATAGTACATGCAGACATTCGTGGTGTAAGCCTACCCTGAATCAATATCATTCACGTATTGTGTATTGTAGGCAAACATTCTGGTAACAGATTAACTGGTCTGCTGCTTAGCTGATTTCGGATTGGCGACTGCAGTAGAGTCCCGGCAGATCACTACCACCACATCTCTCAACAGTGGGGCAGTTAGATGGATGGCACCAGAACTTTTTCAACCCAGTAACCTGGCTACTTGCATGCAGGATGACCCATCTAGAGATATATATGCATTTGGATGCACTATATTAGAAGTAGGCTTTCTTTGTTGTCTGCTGGAAAAGCAACCAATGACTTGCTTTCAGATATCTACCTCACGGTCTCCTTTTGATGCTTACTCTAATGATGTTGGAGTTATATCTGCTGTAGTACGGGGAGAATGTCCTTCCCGTCCCCCAGAAATATCCTCTGATACTCTGTGGAACCTTGCCACACATTGCTGGAAAACAGAGTCAAAGCAGCGTCCATCATCCAAGAATGTTGTGTCATCTTTAAGGACTCTGTATAACTCCAACCTTATCAGCATACTGGATACATCCTCTCTGATGAACCAGAACTCTGCTGCAACCACTTCTGGTCCTCCCAGTGGACCTCCTTCACCTTCTGTACTGCCACAGACCTCAGATCCATATTTCAGAGATAGGGAGAGGGTACAAGATCGAAGGGAACCAAAGCACCAGCAGTTGGAGCCTAGAAGGCCAGGTATACTTCACTGGATTGCAAAGAGAGCTAAGCTAATGAAGGATATAGACATTCTAAGCCCAGGCTTTATGCCCACACCTCCTCATCTCAGAAACCTCGCTTCTTCTTTTATATCTTCTTCAGGATTGCCAAGTCTAATTGTGCCTTACCAACCACCTTCAGCTGAATCAGGAGGTACTGCCTCAGCTCCAATGAATGCAGGCCAGCAGGTCATGTCAATGAGTTCAACCAAGGGGCATTCAACTTATATGTCACAGATGTCACATACAATTTCGCATTTAAGGCCTCTAACCCCCCTTCTTGGAGAGGACTACCCTGATACTCTAAGAAGCATGGCTAATTTGGCAGTAACTTATTGGAACCAAGGGCAGTGGTTAGAAGCTGAGCAACTGGAGTTGCAGGTGATGGAAAAGAGAAAGACCCTTCTTGGAGAGGACCACCCTGACACTCTAACCAGCATGGCTAATTTGGCAGAAACTTATTACAACCAAGGGCTGTGGGTAGAAGCTGAGCAACTAGAGTTGCAGGTGATGGAAAAGAGAAAGACCCTTCTTGGAGAGGACCATCCTGACACTCTAAGCAGCATGGCTAATTTAGCAGAAACTTATCAAAACCAGGGGCAGTGGTCAGAAGCTGAGCAACTAGGGTTGCAGGTGATGGAAAAGAGAAAGACCCTTCTTGGAGAGGACCACCCTCACACTCTGAGCAGCATGGCTAATTTGGCAGTAACTTATGAGAACCAAGGGTGGTGGTCAGAAGCTGAGCAACTGGGGTTGCAGGTGATGGAAAAGACAAAGACCCTTCTTGGAGAGGACCACCTTGACACTCTAAGAAGCATGGCTAATTTGGCAGTAACTTATGACAACCAAGGGCGGTGGTCAGAAGCTGAGCAACTGGGGTTGCAGGTGATGGAAAAGAGAAAGACCCTTCTTGGAAAGAACCATCTTGACACTCTAAGGAGCATGGCTAATTTGGCAGCAACTTATCACAACCAAGGGCAGTGGTCAGAAGCTGAGCAACTGGGGTTGCAGGCAATGGAAAAGAGAAAGACCCTTCTTGGAGAGGACCACCCTGACAGTCTGAGAAGTATGGCTAATTTGGCAGAAACTTATCAGAACCAAGGGCAGTGGTCAGAAGCTGAGCAACTGGGATTGCAGGTGATGGAAAAGAGAAAGACTCTGCTTGGAGAAGACCACCTTGACACTCTAAGGAGCATGGCTGATTTGGCAGTGACTTATTGCAACCAAGGGCAGTGGTCAGAAGCTGAGCAACTGGAGTTGCAGGTGATGGAAAAAAGAAAGACCCTTCATGGAGAGGACCATCCTGACACTCTAACCAGCATGGCTAATTTGGCAGTAGCTTATGAAAACCAAGGGCTGTGGTCAGAAGCTGAGCAACTAGGGTTGCAGGTGATGAAAAAGACAAAGAGCCTTCTTGGAAAGGACCACCCTGACACTCTCAGGAGCATGGCTAATTTGGCAGTAACTTATGACAACCAAGGGCAGTGGTCAGAAGCTGAGCAACTGGGGTTGCAGGTGATGAAAAAGACAAAGACCCTTCTTGGAGAGGATCACCCTGATACTCTCAGGAGCATGGCTAATTTGGCA
>QLOY01001794.1:0-21866 GCA_003313965.1 Megacollybia marginata
AGAACGTCTGGAAAACGTCTTTGTCCTCGAGGTATTTGAAGAGGACCATCTACGAGTGCAATTTAAGCAGGCGAAAAGAAAGAGCAACAAGACCTTACAACTCGGTTAAGGGCACTCTCCAAATCCTCCTCCTCTGCCATCTTGTTGTTCTTCCGTAGCAACAGATCAGCATGCTTTGCGATCAGTTCGGGCGACTTTGTACTCGAGCTTCCCGTCGCAGCATTACGGTTGACAAACTCCCGACATGCCTTGTCAAGAGAAGCAGCGAACCCAGCTTCGCTCTTGAAGCTCCTCGTAACCGTCTCAGAGTTCTTCCGATGAATCTCAAGGAGGGCATCGACATAGACCTTTGGGTCAAGTGAATCGACGGTCTCTCCTCCCTCACCAACAAGCTTGGATACGGATGAAAGACCAGCGTTCTTGACATGCGTTTCGAAACGCTTACGCAGTGGCTCGAGACCTTCGGGTATGCGGGACAAGAGAGCGTACATTCGCTGCAGATCTTCGTCCTGGTCGTAGTCGAGGAGCTTTTGGAAGTTGTCCCACATGCGCTCAGCATGTTCACGGATGAGGACATGTTCGCATTTGGTAATGAGTTCCTTGCGTGTCTTTGTGTGAAGATACCGCTCGACACGGTCTTCCTCTTCACGAAGACGATCCTCGGCTTTCTTGAGGTAATCAGAGACGGTGTTTTCGGCGAGGAAAGCCTCTGATTCTTTCTTGTAGTAGACATCTGAAGCGTCGATGAATGGGGTTTCGAGGTGCTCCTTGTAGACATCGAGACATTCTTTGTTTGGGTCGGTGTTGTCCAAACCAAGGGAGACGAATGAAAAGACGATTTTGTTGATGAGGCCCTGGTCGATAACGTCTCCGTTTCGTTGGCGCTCAATTAGCCGCAGCACAGCACCGGCCAGCTTGTGATTTTCTCGTTGAATTGGAAGGAAGAAATGGGATTTCCATTGAGCAAGAGCGAGCTGAAGGGCTATTAGGAGTGAATTGAGATATGTGGCGTGACGCTTACGGTGTAGACCGGATAGACAGCCTTTTTGCCCTCGTCTCGTTCACGCTTGACCCAGTACCGGTTCAGGTAAGTAAATAGACGATTCAGGTAGTTGGCTCCTGTGGTATAGCGGTCCCATTCTGCAGCATAATATCGCAGGAGATCCTCGTCCTGTAACCCCGCGGCTTTCTGTGGCACATGAGCATGATTAACTCTATTAAAAAAGAGCAGGACCAACTTCTTTCATCGGCTTGAAATGCGTGACAAAGTATTCGCTCAGTTTTGAGTACAAATCCGAGCCAACGAGATTAGCGCCGGCTGTAAGAAATGAGCTTAGCTTAGTGGCTTGACTAAAGGCCTACTCCTATTCCCATCTGGCGTCCTGCTCTGCATCTTCGTAGACGTGCAATGGTTATACACGGTCGTGTACAAGTTGGTGTAGTTGACGAACGACAGGCCAGCCTCGAGATTCGTCATGATATGGTCAACACCGATGTTCAGGAACGCCCAGGTATCCTCGAGGTCGGCCGTCCGCTGCGGTGGCTTCGATAGTTTATCATCGGTTGAGGAGGAAGAAGTTGAGGCCATCGTCGTCGTGAGTCAAATGAAAACGCGGTACAGCCACATGTATGATCGCGTGACAAACATGTGTTATACTGATTTTTCAACAAGTCCGTCACGAACAAGATTTCACTTTTCAGTGCTGTATTGGCAAGTATGGCCTTCCTGCTTCCATAGCTTCATTTGCTGTGCTCGCAACTTGGCAAACTGAGTGTCCCAGTACTCACAAAGCCTGACATTAAACCCTTCTCAGCATCGTTCTGTAAGGACTGGTCAGCGTTCCACAAGGTGAAGAGTCCAGACTTACTCGAGATAGTAAATTGTAAATCAACTTTGTTCCGGTGCCAGCTTTGAGGACACGGACACTCGTTCTCTCAAATCTATAGAGTATTTACAGGCCCCAGGGTCCGACACGTCTCGTCTAATACTTGGCACTCTGGCAAAGTTCTGTCATCCTAGCCTTTTCCGGCAAACGTTGGCCACTCGGAAAAACAGTAAACCTCCCAAACTCAAGTCTGGCCTCGAACGTCGCTCACGAGGCTACAGTGACGGACTCTGCAGACCGGTACACGGTGGATGAAACCTTGTCATCCAGACTTCTTGGCCCGCCACAGTCGGATTCCCTCTACTGTATATCCTATGTTCGTTCACAGCAGACGTCGTCCTAGAGTTACGAAGAGAACGGAAGGTCCGACTGCTTCTAAATACCAGTTATTGGTATAGGTGTCTCTAATTGGCATTGCTTAATGGCCTCCACCTGACCAGGTACGACAGTCGCTTTATACGTCCGTCAACGAGACGGATGCTCGACTATAAAAGCCAACCTTAGCATCCATAACCTCAGCAAGAAACCTCACTCTGGTTCTCAATCATGAAACTCACTCATCACGCCCTTTCACTTCTCGCAGTAAGCGTAGGCTCCGTCCTCGCTGCTCCTCTAGACGTCTGGACCCCCCCGGTCTTGGCTCCCAACGCCTCGAGTGTTTGGACTGTAGGGCAAGTTACGAATGTCACTTGGTAGGTCATTCCCTTCTTCCTAGAAACCCTCTCATGACATCCCTTTGCTTTGCAGGGATGCATCCAACCCCCCGCCACGTTTCCTCGACAACGGAATAGTCCTCCTTCGAAAAGACGACATAATCACTCCTGGTATGTGCCTTTCTTTTCCCAACAACGTCGCGATAATAACTCGATACGTAGTTGTCCTAGCATACGACTTTAACCTCACATCCGGCTTTGTGGAGATTACAGTTCCCTCGGTTGTCCAAGACAATGATTATTCCATCGTTCGTGAGTGTCCCTAAGTGTTTCTATCGAGATGGATTTGGAGCTGATTATGGTTTTTAGTGTTTGGAGACTCGGGAAATTATAGTCCTGGGTATTTTACTATCGATAGTCCGTTTAGCTTTTAAGATTCGTTTTTTTGCCTCTGGTGAAGCGTTAACATGACTGATGCGTAATTGTCTGGCTCGGGCTGCTTCCTGAGAATGAGAACGAGAATCGGCAATAGACTCGACGCGTCCTCGATTAAAAAGCAACGCGGAGATAGAGTTTTGACGCCTCGGGGTGGATGATTCCAAAAGCTGACAATGGTAATCGACCGCGTTCGGAGAGAGCCAGTTGTAGCGCAGAGACTCGGGTCAGTTCTTTGAAGACATTGGGTGCTTTGAGCAGGTCGCCGGACTGGAGAAGATTGTCAGTGTGATCGCGGACTTATCGCTTTGGAAAGCATGAGTGACATCATCGATTAGATTGACTCGGATTGAGCTTGCGAGATGCCGGGAACAGGACTATGTATACTAGGTCTCGTTGCTTTCCTGTGCACTATTTGAGCAAGCAGAGCAGAGCTACATAGTCTTCAAAACTTTCGGGAACGGTATCTAAAATTGGATCCGATCCGATCCCGGTTATAGAAAGGCCCGTGCGAGCCGTCGCTTCTCAGATCATGCCTCCACAACTCGCCACATTCAAAATCCCCGCGATCGACAATGAACCACTGGTATGCTATATACACCATCCAACACTACAGCCTCTTATCTCTGTAGAAATCCTACGCCCCAGGCTCCGCAGAACGCTTAGCCCTGCAAGAAGCTCTCACCTCTCTAACGCAACAACTGCCATTCGAAATCCCATGCATCGTCGATGGCAAGGAAATCAAAACCTCTTCAACGGCTAAACAACTCCTTCCGTATGATCATGCGAACCATCTCTGCGTATACCACGAAGCAGATGAAGGAACGATTGATCTTGCGATTAAAGGCGCGTTAAAAGCAAAGATAGAATGGCAGGAGATGCCTTGGGCTGATAGAGCCGCTATTTTCTTGAAAGCTGCAGATTTGGTCAGCAAGAAGTATCGATACAAGATTATTGCTGCGACGATGTTGGGCCAAGGGAAGAATGTTTGGCAGGCTGAGATTGATGCTGCTGCTGAGGCAAGGAACTTGGGATGTTGCTCAGTCGAATCTAATAAAGGACAGTTGACGGATTTCTTCCGATTTGGAGTTGGGTATGTTGAAGAACTGTATGCTCAACAGCCGCCCAAGAATTCGGATGGTGTATGGAAGTAGGAGAAAGTTTCTTTTATAACCCTACTTTGACCAAGTCCCTCAGTCGAATGGAATATCGTCCTCTTGAAGGCTTTATCCTCGCAATAACCCCTTTCAACTTTACTGCCATCGGCGGAAACCTCCCTGGTACACCTGCATTGGTAGGAAACACTGTCATCTGGAAACCCTCCCCAATGGCAATCTACTCCAACTACCTCGTCTATCAAATCCTAACTGAAGCCGGACTTCCCCCAGGCGTTATTCAATTCGTACCTGGACCCGCCGAGCAAATCGCCAAGAGGTGTATCCGAGATCGCGAGTTTGGTGGATTGCACTTTACGGGGAGTACCCAGGTGTTTAAGAGTCTTTGGAAGGATATTGTTGGAAATTTGGATGCGTATAGAACTTTTCCGCGCATTGTGGGCGAGACGGGAGGGAAGAACTTCCATGTTGTTCATCAAAGCGCCGATGTTGGGAATGCGGTTATGCAGAGTGTACGTGCTGCATTCGAGTATCAGGGTATCTTTCTCTCTTCTTCTCCCGGTGGTCTCGTTAACGTGTCCCAGGTCAGAAATGTTCGGCGCTTTCGAGGTTATACGTTTCCGCCTCTGTTTGGAAGGGTGGATTCAAGGAACAGTTCCTCTCCGAAGTCTCCAAGATCAAAGTCGGAAGTCCGTTGGATTGGCAAAACTTTGTTGGGCCTGTTATGTAACGCTTCCTACCTCCTCGCCTACTCTCTCACTTCTTCCCAGCGCGAAACATGCTTACGACCGAATCATCGGATACATCCAAAAAGCGAAAGACGCGGGTGCAGAGATCCTTGTCGGTGGGACGGGCGACAACTCAAAGGGGTACTATGTCCAACCCACTGTGATCTTAACGAAAGATCCAAAGATGGTTACGATGGTAGAGGAGATCTTTGGGCCGGTTGTTACGGTAACCTACCCTTCTCTCCATCTTCTATATCTCCTCTGACAATTCCAGGTGTACGTCTTTGAAGATGACAAGTATGAGGAAACACTCCACCTCGTCGATGAGACGACATCTTACGCTTTAACCGGATCCATGTGCGTCCTTCCTTCCTCTTTACATACCTCTCATACTAACTAACCTTAGCTTCGCATCTACCCGCCCGGCTCTAACCCTCGCATCCAAAATTCTCCTCCACACCGCCGGAAACTTTTACATCAACGAGAAATGTACCGGGGCTGTGGTCGGTCAACAACCCTTTGGAGGAGGTAGAGCAAGTGGGACGAATGATAAAGCAGGCAGCGTTGGCATCTTTTGGAGGTTCGTTAGTGTTAGGAGTGTTAAGGAGAATTTGTTGGGTGCAGAGGTTACACAGGCGGAGTGGGGGTATGCTTCGAATTTGGAGTAGTGTAGTGTTGTATGATATGAATCAAGTGCTTGTTTGCCACTTGGTAGGCGGCAGTAGCTCACGCGCACGAGTCAATTTGGGATCAGTCACACTATTTCACGTTGAATCGGACTTGCAATACTCACAAGAGCATGCGTATCCACTTGCCAGCCAGCTGTGACTGAGAAGATTGTCGGCAGGACCCGAATGAACGCGGCGGCGGCTGGCTTCACGTCCTTATCTGACAATCTATCGTCATTTCTGCCAGGGCTTATGAAGAAGCACCTCCCGTCGATTAACTCGCTCCGGAGGCGGAATGGAGAAGCTTGGTGAGCGCTTTACTGGAATTTCGAGAGTACTGATAAGTGTACCCCGCGTACTACTGAAGAGTCCAATACTATCAGGTATGGATACTATCTATGCTACGTGGCAATTCTACATCACTTTTCTTCCGAAAGAGGTACCTCACCATCCACATCCTTGACTGATATATCCAGACCTCTTGTTCGAAGCATCACTAATGACGGAAGGTCTCTCCGAGAGACCAGCCCATCCGCTAGTGTCAGTCGAACGGTTTTGATACAAGCGACATCGTCCACAGACGGTTTCCAACGCGATTGTATGACTTTGACAAAAAGTGAAACGCTGAAATCGGATGCTAGTTGACATTCCTCGAGTGTCAGTGATATGAGACGAGGGAGAATGGGTTGGTGATTTTGATTGAGGTGTAACTTTGAGAGGAGTCGATTTTGGAGCATGGAGGCTATGTCGGAATACTGGTGAGAAGGCTCTCGTAGAACTAAGGAGACGAGAGAGGGCATGCTGTTGAGCAATGCGAGCAAGTGGCTGGTAGGTACCCATGCACGATCTAAAGAGAAAGATGTAATGGATGCGGATGATCGGGAGATAAGAGATGGGAGTTGTCTCGATGACCAAGATATGCCGGCTTGGTTAGTTATGTACGGGACATTTGAAATGATGGAAAGGGAATCAAGTTTTGGAAGGATGAGCATATCGAGGA
Source organism: Megacollybia marginata (assembly GCA_003313965.1). Lineage (NCBI taxonomy): Eukaryota > Fungi > Basidiomycota > Agaricomycetes > Agaricales > Porotheleaceae > Megacollybia > Megacollybia marginata. Next base: position 6,486 of record QLOY01001794.1, read on the forward strand.
AGGTTGTCATCTGCAGCTCCAATTTGTGATCAGCCTGACGAAGAAGAAGTGTCAGAGAACGGAGATCTGAACGGACTTGCTGCTGTACAGGGTTGGGATCCTGACGATAGCATGGATAGGTAACCTGGAGGGAGCGGAGGCTGCGTAAATGACGGAGTGATTGAACGATATGAGAAGGATGTGATCCATCTATTTCCAAGTCTACAATTCTGTTCCAGGGAGTTTTGGTTGTGATTTCTTTGGGATCGATATCAAGGACGCGAGCTTTGTACAACTCGGATGCACCCTCGATCCATTTACTATGGATTCCGAATGGAGCGAGTATGGTGCTCGTCTTCAAGTTTTTCAAACGCCCTTGAACACCAGACAGAGGATCAGGGAGATCTAGGATTGTTGTCCCTGGTATTATGGAGCCGGCCAAACTTTGCCACCTGTGAGCTTGTTTGCAAAGCAACTCAATACAAGCGGGATGCGCGACATCAGGCATAACAAATATGGCAATGTCGAGTTTGGAATCTCCTGAGAGAATGAGAATGTGGTGGACCAATTCGGCCTGCCAGAATAGGTGTGCGGTCTTGTGCATTTTGATGCAGATGTTACTCCACAAACGTAGAGTTTTGATAGCTACTGAGCGCCAATGCGAACAGATAGATGCTACACGGAAACCGGGGATGGTAGTCTTGCCAGGTTTAGGGCGCAGAATATTTGATGTACCATGAGCGATAAATATCTGTTGCAAAATGTCGGGTGTAAGTTTTCGGATAGGCGCCAAGAGAGATTTGGCAATCTTAATTTCGTCCTCGAGACACTCTCTATCATTTTCCAGGCGAGCAATCAAGTCGTGCAATCGTGCAATGGCTTGGCCGTATCTTAGGATCTCTTCTTCTGCATGAGACACGAGCTCAGTGAATTCGACCCGTTCGGAGGCGATTGGAATCTGATTGGACCGAAGTCTTGACACAAGTCTGCATTCTGTTAGTTTTGGGAGAGCTGTAAAGGCTGGACTGCAATCGGAACATGGCATAGTCGCAAGCAAGTTACGGGTTGATCACGGGACCACCAGTGGCTTCACGTCATCCGACAATCTTCATGTTCTATCGTCATTTCTGGCCTTTTCTGGCAGGGCTTACGAAGAAGCACCCGCCGTCAATTAACTCGCTCCAGAGGCGAAATGAAGGAAGGGATTGGTGAGCGCTTCACTGGAACTTCGAGAGTAGTTGATAGCAAGAGTCTGAAGATTCCGCTTTCCATAGAAATCTACAAATTGCTGCGTTATAAAACTTGCTAGACTAGTACATACTATGGTTTACAACCAGGTCAACATCTGAATATCATGATCGTGCAAAATCGGAAAACCCGCTTTTGCACCGGATGCCCATTTTACACCTGCTGGAAGAAGAGCGGGATAGACTACGTCCGCATCGTGCTCCCGCCCCGCCCAATCGAAGTCGATAAACTTCACTGCACCCTTCGTGTCAACCATAATGTTCGGGCGTCGAAGGTCACCATACACGAGATTCTCCTTCCCGATAATATCCAACCCTTTCTTGACCTGATCATGAATTGCATTTGGTATAGGAGTGCCTGGCCCATACAATTCATGAAGGGTTTCCCCATCAACATAGTCCATTACAACCATCCACCACCCAAGTGAGGAATCATCGAAATTTTGGTATCCGGATCCAAGCCGTTGGACACAACGGATTTCCGGTGCAAGATCAGAGTTTTGTAATAGAGTATGAACCTCTTTACCATACCGCTGCGCAAACTTTACCACGATTAGTTCTGATGTTTCGCACACTCGAGCTTTGAATGCGACCTCAGACCGTTCCAGATACTGCAAATACTCGAATTTGACAGTCTTTCTACTCTCATCCTGGAAGGAGGTGATGTGAGGATAGAAGCGAGGATGGGCAAGAAGGTCAGAGTTTGGTGAGAAATCGCGAGCCCTGAGTTTATCCAAACAGCATCGAAGGGCCTGAAACGTGCACGCGACTTTAAAACCGTTGGCAACGCAGATGTCAACGTATAACACTGCTAGCCTCCGGTAAATGACGCGCTTTGCCCAAATGGCGCCCAAGATGGTAATTACGGTGGAATCAATACAGATGATAAAAGCAGGACAGTTGTATGCGAGAATCATTTGTTCACGCTATGGAACAAAATCAGCAAATGAGAAGGTTTTGAAAAATGTCACTCACAGTGGGATCGAGACAGAATGCACGGTATGATAAGACACCCTGGGTTATTCCGCCTCTGCTAACAAAAAGACCAACGTTCTTCAAAAGGATATGGTCAGCGGATGCACCATCTTTGTTTGGAGCGTCTTGAAAATGTGTTGTCAACATCTTCATTAAAAGCAGTCGAACATTGTCCCGGTCAACTTGATCTTTGGGCCCATATTTGGAAGCTTCCTGCATCAAACTCGTAGTTGTGCCCATCAGATTGGAGACAGCTGTGTAACCGCCATCATGAATGAGCTTCTCTTTGAGCTCAATGAACTCCGCAAAAATGCCATCAAATACTGCGAGCGGCGGGCTCCAGAAGAGGCGACCATCATCAATTTGGGCCATAGAGTCTGCTTGATTTTGTGAATAACTCTCTGCAGTCGAACCTCTTGACGGAACCTCGCAGAACCGGCGAAGGCGGACTAAGTTTTTAGAAAACCCTAAAACATGTTAACCGTACTGAGAACAACATATATTATTGCTCACCGTCAACTGTGGGCATCCCAGGATGTCTGGTAGGAGGAAGCTGATGCATGCGCTTTCTCAGGGGTTGCTGACTCTCGTCCTCGTTGAGATTTAAGAGCTGGCGTTTGTTTCCTAAGATAACGGTATCGCGAACCAAATCCACCGTGAAGATGATATCGAGTTGTTGACTGGATTCAAGGGATTGTGCCTGTATGCTCTGATTTAGGGTATCCCCACATCTGATGTCCCAGGCGGTATCACCCCCTTTCGGCAGTTCAGCGACATCGCTCAAAGCCTGCCCACAGAAATACTCCGCCTCTTCTTCGAATGGGACCCGATAATCGATGCACTAGAAAAGGTGGATACATTTGCCAAGGAGCAGGTAGGTACTATACCTTGTACAGCACCAGCGTATTAAAAAGAAGTTGATTACGATGGGGGAGAGCCTCCCATAATGCTTTAATTATGCTGGCTCTGTCTGCTTGAGTGGGTACAGTCAAACTATGTATCCCAAAGGCAGGAGGGCGTGTGCCCCATTCAAATGCACGGAGAGTGATTCGCTGCAACTGATTTTTCTCCTCTGCATAAGGCAGCCCCTTGAAGCTCGTTGCAGACGTCGGGCTTGAACTTGAGCTCCGAGACCCATTGTACGGTCTTGCGCTCTCTTGCCATTCAAGTATCTCTTCAAACATTGTTAATATTTGTTTTATCGAGCTTGAGAAATAGAAGATAGAAACCGCCGTACCGCACGTGACCTACCCAAATTTAAGCGCAAATCCTCTCAGTTCGTCGCGTATCTTACAGTGTATTCTGCGACGAAACATGTTCAGAACAATGTATCATGGAGTAAAAATGATTTTAATCACACGCATCAGGTTGCCATCACCTGACTTGAAACAAACATCTTCTCCAGTGCCTGTCGCGAAAAAGGCAAGATACGGACTCAGCAATGGAGAAAGGATCAACAAGCAACTCCTTCAGATGCAATTCCTAGTGCTCCCAAGACGGCACCTCCATTGAACTCGACCAGTTTCTCGATGCAATATATCACGAAGTGGGGTCGAGACATTTGCATCACACGTTCAGATTGCGAGCATGGAACATGGAGATAGGCGAGAACGTGCTGATGCACTCGTAAAAACAGTTTGGGAACGAATGGATTTCCATTTTGTGTGCGTCTACAAGTCAGCGTTTCCGGACAAGAACTCACTTCCCCTTGGGTATCACAGTATACATGATCATAAGGAGACGCCGACAACACCATACAACTACCATTGCTCGCAGAGTTCGATGACTGTTACTTGATCTCCCTCCTGGATTCCCGCGGCGGCGTCTTTATCCGACAATCTTGTTTCTATCGTCATTTCTGGCAGGGCTTACGAAGAAGCACCCGCCGTCGATTAACTCGTCCAGAGGCGAAATGGAGGAAGGAATTGGTGAGCGCTTCACTGGAATTTCGGGAGTAGTTAGTGGATGGTACCCGCATACTGGATACGGAGGGCTATTGGACTTGTCGGCGCGGACAAGGAATCGATTTCGTATTGACACGCTGGCTCGCTGTTTGACAGTAACAGAATACTACACCGACGATATTATGGATTATTCTGTGCTTCAGCGCTTCAGCAGTCTAGTGGTAAGATGGTAAGTGTCCAGTCTTCTTCGTTAGCCGCAGCTCACCATTGTCCCATTGGCACCGTCAGCAGATTCCAAGGGAGGCAAAGGCAAAGGCAAGATAGAATGGCAAGCACCGTCTGTAAGGATTATCACCCTGATTCCCTTTCACCAAGAAGCGCCCATACGGACTCGATTAGTTCAAAGAACCCTCGGACCTGGATCTTCGACTTTAAAACCGCTCCCTCTTGGCAGCATCACCGCAACCATGAACAACCTCATCTCAAGCTCTAGATACCAGTGGCAGCAGGGACGGGAATCCCCGCACACCAAGATACCATTCGACTTTGATTCCGCAACAGAACCTGGGGTTAGAACTGAAACTGAGACAACTGCCCAGAGCCGATCCGCGCCATGTTTCGCTTCTCGATGTCGACATGCTCTTCCTGAGCGCAATTTCATCCCCGAGTCTAAGCAGTGTGCCTGTGCGTGTCCTATACCTTCCCCAATCACGTCAGTCACGTCGCCGTACGTTACACTGTGCCCATCAAGTGTTTTGTTAACGAGATTGTGGAAAGAAGGCGCGGTATACTCCGTGGGTTGTTGGTGCATTGTATACTGCGCAAGTTGGCGATTTGGAAGTAAAGTATCAGATCCCAGTATTGCATATAGCAAATGTTATAGCAATTGAAGACTCAGTTATGATAGAAACGGACCTCCAAACTTGGGAGGAAGTAGAGGACCACGACAATAGAACCTCACATCGGGACATGGCTGGAGACAGACAGTCACTAGTGCGAGCCTTGAAGCCGATTAGAGTCATACTTTGCGTCTCGGTGCACCCTTCCCAAGCCCCGGCTCCTACTCTAATCGGGGGCGATGTTTGTGTAGACACGAACGAAATTGAGCAGTGGTTCGCCGGGTTTGGAGAGTCAAGCTAGTCAAGGCTTCGTCCCATTGTCGTATTTTGTAAATCAAAAGGCGCTGGAAGCATCCGAGTACTCAGTAGAGCTTTCGTAGGATTTCGTCTGGTGCCATCCAGAAGAATCAGCTTCGAGACACGTCTTCATGGTTGATTTACCTTATGCTTGTTGTCTTGTCTCGGTCGGCTGCTCAGATCTCAGATCTCAAAGCCTGCTCTCGACGAAGGTACGGCCACGACAGACAGAACTTGCGCACATCGGTAGCCGTCGCGTTCCTATGATTCTTCGGAACGTGTTCAAGTGTGACTTGTTTGTCACTGTCGATCACAACTTGAAGGGAGAATTCATCAAGCTGACGCTCCGTCCTCGAAATCGTAGCATCTTCTAAACATTTCAGAGCATTGATAACATCAGTCCAATGTGAACTCAGGCGTTGCTGCAGACTTGTTTCGCCCTAAATCCTGATTCCTTGGACCCTTGGTCACCTCTTGGAGACTTGGAAAGCTCAACACCTCCCATTTCTGGCTTAGTGTACAACACCACGTACGTGTGGGTCCACATGCTCCGTCGAGCATGGTCAGATCCTCCCATAGGTGGGTAAAATCATCCCCAAATTTCAGTTAACGACAGTAATTCTTCCAGCTGTTGCTGTCGTGAACACACGGAGTATATAACGGCTCCATTGGCTCCTCGAGACGGACGGCAACCCTCAACCCAGGAGGCAAATTTCGGCACCGGGCATATGTAGGAACTCGCACTGGTGACTATCTATCTGCAACTGCCAGCGTTCAAACATTGCTGGCATGTCACGCTGCGCTCGAAACCCAAAAAAAAACTGAAAGCCATCAGTTGACAGTTGTGGCACCATGAAGAAAAGAAAACCGACTAGCTTGTCGGCGGTTGCTCGCTTTAGCCAATGCGCACATGGAAGTGAGGCGGTGTGGGATCAAAGGAACCAATTATAGAATCGGTAACACAGAACTTGAATCACCGATGACGGTAAGCGTTCCTGATGAAGGAACGAGTCGTGTGAGGTATGAGATGAATGAAGTGTATGTCACACAGTATGCTCCATTCAATCTGCTATCTTGCTGATGGAACTTCAATCCTGCTGCCACGAAAAAGGGCCCTGATGCAGGTGCCAGTGATCAGGGGTTGTTGTGCTTTCGATTCGATTTCTTCGCATCATCTTCTTGTCATCAGCCCTTTAATAGTAACTTTATTGCCCCAAATACGACGTCTGCGTGCTCGAGTCTAGGGTCACCGTATCCGAGTACAAAGACAGGTGAAAAATATGCGTAGGGAAAATTCATAGTCTGACATGTGTCATATTACTAATGATATTAGGCGCCGCTACTTCCAACACAGACGGCCATTTTAATTCCAAATGTGCCTGAATATCTGCCATGCCAAGTCTACTAGCACTGCTCGACTTCTTCGGAGACTTTGAAAACTGTAGTGGAACGGACCAATGCTGGTCGGTCTTCGGCCATCAGTTGAGTCTTCGTGCCTCCTCAGTGGCTGGAACTGACTCGAAGGTCCTATATACTACTTGTGTACTCTAGAATGTTCCAATGACTCACTACAGACCTATATAAGATGGCAGAAACACAATGAATGTAACCTTTACTTGAATATCACTTGCTTCTGCCCTTACACTGCGAGGTGTCTCGTAAGAATATCGACTGACCTTTCACTCACGCCTCGCGCTGGGGATCGCTTCAGTCAACCGCACGATCAAAACACGTCCTAGTAGACTGTTAGATCGTCGGGAAGCTTCGACATTCATAGGTATCATTTCTCTTTATTAATTACTAACTACATCTAGGTTGCGCGTGAGAATTCATCGAACTCCGTGAACGCCGTGGTTCACTACAAAAACCGTGCTGGCAGGTCAATTGAATAACTTCAAAATCACCGCCCATGGGCGGGAATCGGTGTTTCACTTCTGTTGTTTGGCGATCGATGGTGATATATAACAGACTACTAGCGAATGTTTCTTATCATACTTATCACAACTACATATCGCTATGAGACGCCCTCGAACTCCTTGGCTCATTTGGGCAGCTTCGGTTGTTCTCCTCTTCGGGATGGTAGCCTTGACTGGGGGAGTCTACTTCAATCAGGAAAACAACACGAAAAACACAGATTGTAATTCTCTCATTCGCCCGTAGATCCAACTGACCGTTACCTGTTAGTCCTTGCCATAGGGTCCGATGCGCTTAGCCAGCTGCAGCAGACCTCTGAGCTGTTTGGGGTCGTCATCAGTTTCACTAGCTTCTCTGCAGAAAATCCGGTGCGTATGTTCTTTTCCGATTTAGTCTCACCCTCATTTTCCGTAGCTCAAGGTTCAACTTGACTTCCAGGCACTCAACGACCTGGCCGGTGATGCTGATGAGTCAACGCCTGCACAACTCGGTAGGTTCAGCTACAGATGCGAAATATGATCCTTAACACCAGGCCAGTTTGTTTTGTATTCAATGATGTATTTCTCAACTTTACGGCGAACGAGGATATGGATCCTTCAAGTGCTGCCATACCTCTGGTAACGCTGATGTTCGACTCTTGACCCTTTCCCCTTCTGACGAGACTTCAGCCTGGAGACATCAACTGGTATCCCTTTGACGTATACACCGGAGAGTTTGATTTCGTCGCAGCGACTGGCGACGATTGCTCAACCCCTCTCTCAATTATCCCCGAGGTTGCAGGATCACTGCAAGGGTTCTCTGTTACGACCAGTGCGAACCCCATGTCAATAAACGGAACCAACTATGCTGGCTATTCTTTCACGTTTACGTCGAAGAGAACTGCAGCTTCAAGAGCCTTTGCTGTCCTCGGTTTCTTGAGTGAGTCCACCAGCTTTCTCCAGCCTGATCACTGACTCAGATCTTCCGTATAGTTATGTGGATATTAACTATGAGTGTCTTCACGCTCACGACATGGATCTGGCTTACAGGTAGACGAACCGAGTTAACCATTACAGCTGTTTTGATAACAATTTACGGTTTTCATGCATGAAACTTCCTAACAACCACATTTGATACCTCCGGCCCTCTCCGGCCACAGCAACCATTAGCGAGCACTAGCGTCGGACTTACCAAAACGGGCACAATCCTTTTCTGCCGCTCCCATCTTGACACCTCAATGGGATGTTCGAAACATCTCACTATTGAGCTTAAAAACCTCATAGTTCAGTCTGACAACCGTGACGCAATATTGCACAGGGAAGTTCTGAAACACATAAGGTCACTGAAATTTTCACTCTGTCGGAGGAGCAATTCTCTGTTTTGGGGGCGGCCGGACTAAGTTGGGCGGAGTAGCACCCTGTTTTGGGAAGTGGCCCGACGCTAGTGCTCGCTAAGGCTCGCTAAGGCCGGTGGTATCAAATGTGGTTGTTAGGCATTTTCGTGCATGAGAACCGTAAATTGTTATCAAAACAGCTGTATCAGCATTTGCACTGGTTTACTCTTCGCTCTTCCCAACGTTCGAAACGCTCAGCCGGGTATCCCAAAGGACGTCGGTGTGATTGCTGATCGTGAGTCTTCTACAGTCGATCGATACGTATCACTCAATGATGGGCAGTGGTTGGATACATCTGGTGTATTCTGATCGTTGCTCTATGGTCCGCTTTACATGTGTCTATGCTGATGACTGATCCTTCGACAGCGTGGTCGCCCATATCGTCAATTGGATATACCGCAAGGACGGTAAAAAGAAGAAACCAGTTGTTACTGATCTTGACCCGATGCCAAAAGTTTGATTCCTAATTCGGTGTCCGTAAATCCATTCCTTTGTCTATCTCATTCCTTTCTGCTTGCAACTTAGACTGTTGGTATCTCCGATGCCAAAAGTATGATTCCTAATTCGGTGTCTGTAAATCCATTCCTTTTTCTATCTCATTCCTTTCTGCTTGCAACTTAGACTGTTGGTATCTCCATAGTCTCTTATAAACAGACTAATACATGATCACAAGAATTTTGTTGTAGCCATGACACGACGGAGGTTGATCGATAATCGCCAACTGTGAGGTTCTATTGTCGTGGTCCTCTACGAGGTCCGTTTCTATGAGTATCCCATGTTCCCGTCACAATTTTCACTTCAATCACTATGACATACAGATAGCTAGAGTTTGAGATGAGATTGTTCATAGTTGCCCTGATGCTGCCAAGAGGGAGGGTTTATAAAGTCGAAGATCCAGGTCCGAGCGTAATCGTATCTGGATGGGCGCTTCTTGGTGAAAGGAATTCAATGGGATGAGTATTGATGCAGCGTTGATGTTTCCTTAGGGACGGTGCTTGGCATTCTACTTTGACTTTGTATTTGTCTCCCTTCGAGTCTGTTGATGGCGCCATTGGAATTTGGGACAATGTAAGCCGCCGTGGCTAACGAAGAGGACCGACGCTTACCACACTTACCAAGAGCACTTCGTCACTGCTGAAGCATTGAAGCAGAGAATAATCTGTAGTATCGTCGGTGTTACTGTCAAATAGCGAGCCAATCATCGGATACAAACACCTATTGGAGTTTATCCTACTTCGAGTCGTGACTCGTCATTCATGAGTTGCACACGATAAACCCCATCCACTGAATTTCTTCACCTGTGCTCGCCATAACAGCAACCATATCATCAAAAGCTTGTTCGCAGCCCAATACTGAACTGCTTTAGCAGCCCAAGAAACAAGAAATATGACTTATTTGACCAAGAATTATCAAAATCGTGCGAATGTACCAGGACACGAACGAGCAAGAGCTCGTTCACAGGATTCAATCATCTCGACGACGAAAGACGATACCGCCACGATAATGCTTGTATGGTGTATAACGGCGCGATGAATGTCTGCGTCTGGTAGAAGATGATAATTCAGAGACGAGATTCACGAGCTGTCACGAGATTCACTGTACCTATTTTCAATCTTGGACTCCAAGTTGGAGATGGAGATCTCTAGGTTCGCATAACTCTGCTTAAGCAAAGCTAATTCCTTTGCAAGCTCCTCTCCCTTGGTCTTCGACGCGTTCAGAGTGCGTTCGAGTTCCAAGCTACGTTGGACAACTGTGGCAGCTGCACCTTTAGCTTCCTCGACTTCTTTTGACAGAGACAGATTGCGGTGCTGGAGTTGGATATATAGATCGAGCATTTTATCGAATCGAGTCTGAGTCATCGTGAATCCGTTTTGGGTGGTCCCAGTGCCTGAAGGATGAATCAAGCCAGATGGTGGGTGTTGTTGCGTCGGAATAAGTCCCTCGTTGTGTTGCGAAGGCTGAGGAAAAACAGCAGGCGGGTTTTGTTGGAATAGAGGCGGATCAGGAGCCATGAAAGTTCCATATTGCATAGCTCTCTGGCCATCTGGAGCAGCGATGAACGGCGGGGAATAGTGAAAGTAAGCGGGCATCATCGTGTCGGGAGGTCACAAAGGTTGAACCAGAAATTTGTGCGTGCAATAAAAACCCAGATTTTTAGGCAGATCGCACCGAGACTCGTCGTACGATGGGGCAACTGAAAAAAATCGATAAAGGCACGTGCATACATATTTATACTCCGCGCAAGTAAATACATGCAAATACACCCAGAATCAAATCCCGAACACCGCGGAAGTACTTATCACTCTCAATTTCTGGCAAAACTGTCTCGAGCCATTGCTCTGAGCTTTCTCCAATCCTCAGGAGCGGTTAATTGACGGCGGGTGCTTTTTTGTAGGCCAGGAATGACGCTACTAGAGACAAGAATGTAAGCGTTCCTTTTCTTTTACAATCTCTCATGACCAACTCATGGCCTGTGTGTGGGGGAAACCATATCCTGCCATCAGTGTGCGCACTGTGTTGAGCAGGTGGTTGAGGGCCGTTTAGTGGCTAAGAGTTCCCAACCAGGGTATGACGTTAATCGGCTTGATGGTGCCAGTGTTTCTCTCAACCTCGACTTCATTGATGCCACGAAACGCGCAGTCAACGTCATCATCGACGGCCCGGGCCCTGTTCAAAAGAAGACTGACGAAGAAATAAACGCTGATTGCTCAGGACCACCTTTTATTCGACTTGGAAGTAGAAATACATTCGTGTCTCACGTCTTGCCAGTCACCGTGTTGATGGTACGCGTTATCCAGGACTGACTACTATTCTTCTGCGCTTCCCTCAGCAGATTCAGCTTGGACTTCATCGCCTCCAGGCTTACCTGAATCTTGTTCAATGTCTCCTCGTCCACTCCCTTCTCCTGCATCGATTTGTGGTTCAGCTCGAGGAGCGTGACCGCTTTCTCGATCTGGCCGGAGAAGCTGCCCGACAGCGACAGGTTCGAGTACTGCTCCGCAAGCTTGGAGAGATCATCGGTATTCTTCTGGATGACCTCGCTCAATCTGGCGAGCGCTGTTTCCTCCATTTCCTTGAGTTTTGCCTCCCGCTCCTTCTTGTCCGTCGCCGCCAAAAACTTCCTCTTCATATCTTTGGAGATAATTTGCTGGGTCTGGTGTAGGCGTGGCTACATTTAGTGCAGGTCTCCCGACTGGGCTTCATTGCCTTGCAGCTTTTGAGACCTTCTGGATCAAGAGTGAAGTTGAGTCTGCACTCGACATGGCAGTTGGAGTAGCAGTTGGGGACGGTACACAGAGTGTTGTGGTACTGGGTTTCCTTCTGGACGCGGACCCTCCTGTTGACTGTGGTTTCGAAATTTTTGAAGGACTCCATACTCTGAAGCGTCCTCAGCACACAGCGCAGTGACATGAATAAAAAGTCACTCACCATCTCCGCAGCCTTGAGGTCCTGAACAATCTCGTCGAGTTCCATCTTCTTCTGTGCGGCTTGACCCATCTGCGCCAGTGTGTTGCTGATCTTCGTTTCGATAATTTGGGACTGCTCATACAGCGACAGAATCTCTCTCGTCGGCTGAGGAGCGAGATCATCCAGCCAGTCGAACAGTCTGACGAGCATGTCCAGCGCCTTCTCCTCTCCAGCCCTCACGGCCGCGCGCATCTCACCTTTCAGCTGTTTCGTTGTATTTTTGCTGTCCTTGAGTTCGAGATACTTTTTCTGGAGTGCGATAGGGTTGTCAAGAAGGTACTGGGGAGCGCCCTTAAGAACCGGAGGGACCGTATCCTGCGCAAAGTTCCAGGAGAGAGGACTAGAGACGTTGGTAAACATGAAGGCGATGTTTGGCGAGAGACTGCGCGGGAAGATAGCTGACAGGGTGGTGAGAGCATAGTCAGTGCCGACGGTGATACGAGGGACGGTGCCGTTAGCAAGAATGAGAACGGCGTTGACGGTCGTGATGTTCCTTGCAATCTCGTTGGCAATCGACTTCTTGTGTTTCTCGTCTTGTTCGATGCCGCGAGTGTCAGCAAGCCCAGGAGTGTCGAGAATTCGGACCTGAAGAATGCGTTAGAGAAACCAGTCTCTGCGAGACTCTGCAGCTTACCGTCATATTGTTCTTGCTCTTGAAAGTATAGACTTTGGCAGAGTTGGTCTGGCTGTCTTTGCTAGAGTCACCCGACTCGTTGGTCTTGTCGATGATACTGAAGTCATAGTCGCTAACCTTATTGCCGGTGATAACATTGGCGATAAACTCGAGCACCGTGGACTTGCCAACACCCGTCTCACCAACGATGAAGATAGTATAGTCAGATGTGCCGACGTTCTTCGTTTTTATGATACCCTGTCTGAGAGACGTGACATCGCTACACGGAGATGAGAGCGAATCATCAAGGGGCGGTACAAAACTTATTAATGGGTGTGCGTTCCCCCTCTGAGTCGGAACTTTGTGTATCGTCGCTGTTGGTGGATGGAACCGTGCTGAGCGGACATCAGACCGTGTATGGCACTGCGGACAGAAGAAAACCTACGGCACAGCAACAGGCACTGGATACAAGGTGATACTCGGAGGCCAAAGATATGTGGTAGTGTTGCTGCCAGCGCTCATAGTAAGCAATCTTTAATGGGGGATAGGCTGAGTTTTGGTGCAAAGAATGGCATATAAGAGTAGATAAGGGTCCTGATTTGGTAAACCTCTGAGTCGCTGCGTGGACTCTTAAGTTACTCGAACTTGAAGGTCCCTCAAACTCAAATTGACAGAAAGTATAATGGTTTATGGAGTGGTTTATGGACTTCTTTGGGACTTCTGTCCTGGAATTTATGTAAGCACCTTTCCCCAACGTCTCTCGTCCTAGATGAGGTGATCATACACCGGGCGTATGTTACACTGGCACATGGAGCGCTGGAGGCCCGAGGGTGCTTAGTCTCATTCTCCTCATCCTCCAGCACAATAGGTACAGTGCCAGTGATAGATGGATCTGCAGCCTGATAACTGAGATAAGGTGTACATAAAGAGTTTAGACAATTTATAGAATAAGATACGTATAAAATAGTACGGTTGCCGAGCAGGTTGCGAGTAGGCTCGCTGAGCTAGGATTTAACAGTGAGAACATGACTAAAGTATAGAGTAAGGATGATCGGAATCAGAATCATCATCGGATGCTAGTGCCGGGTGCCGATCCTCATGTTTGCTATACCAGCTTGAGAATAAGTACCTTGAAGATCAGTTTCAGATGCTCTAAAAAAGATCCGAGTTCTCGTATCTTTAGGTCTCGAGGTGCATCAAGGTGCAACTCAGCTACTTGCTCAGCATGCTGCATGAATTCCTGCCTCCGGGTTGGAAATCGTTCAGCGTCGTAATCAACCCGGTGTGGAAGATGTTTCCGATTTCGGAATCGGGCTACCTTCCAAGATATTGGAAGCCATATCGATTGTGACCAGGATGATCCTGCTTTGCTTTGCGAGTCCAGTAAAAGGAAGGGCAGTCGTTGTTTGCACAAGACGGAAAATTTTAGGCTCAAAGTGTTGCGAACGATTTGTACGTCAATCGAAGTCACGGTCGCGTTTTGTGGCTTACTCATCTCGCTGATGCCGAGCCTACTCTCTGTGAGTTTATTGAAAACGTGTCTACCTGCGCTGTTGACCAAGACATCAAGTCATCTTCAGCCTTGTCAATCATGTCTTTGGCTGCTTGGACGCGGTTGACATAGATTCCCGCTACCTTTAGGTAGTGGGTCTATGTGCGCCCTAATTTTGGTTTTGATAGAGGATCTGTTATCTGGACGAATTCCATTTGTTAACCAACGTGACTGATTCTTATGTGTGCTCCACCTGTCTTATATTTATAAGCACTTGTCTCTGACGCCGTCCGCTTGTTGCTTCCCCCCAATCACTCACCTAAATCAGATATCTGTATGGTCCACCAGGCTCTGACAATCAAACACCCATTGTCATTGTTGATGATTGAGAGCAGGCATTGCAGATAATTGAAGACAGTTTGTTCTGTTCAAAGTCAGTTTGTCTAGTGGTAGTGGGCCCTGCCGGCAAGAGCCAGCCCTATGTAGTTATAAATGTATCACGTGGTCATGTCTATGATTGATGTACACCAACCTTGAAAACTTGAATTTGATCAGTGGGAAATCATTGCGACTTGGTCCAATACAACGTTGCAATGTCACTCTCTGAGCAATTCCAAGCTGGCCTGTTGATCTTCAGCACTATCACAGTGTTCTACCTTCTAATCCGTTTCATCTTCTGGGCAAGGGGTATGCAAAAATTTAAGCGCTGACACCAGGTAGGGGGGGGGGGGTCCCAGAGGGTCGTTAATTTTGAAAAGTATGCCTACTTTCACTAGGGGTGTAGCACACAATTCTCACTGTTTAGTCAATCAAACGAGTTGACAGGCCTTGGTACACACTATTGAAGCCTAAATACCCCCCTGAGAGGTCCAGTAGCAGGTAATTTAGCAGCTTACATAATAACCTGTGACACCGACAAGCGGCAAAGCCCGCTACCCATTCACTGCCTCAAGCCAGACTGAAAGTTGTAGTGTGTACCCCTCAAAGAAGTAAAGGACATATAATGGACCGTAATGAATGCACAAAATGCGTACGTAAAATGATGGAACCACTTCCACTGGCTGAAGACTAAGATCATTACATACATTCAAAACACCGCCAGGGGCAGCAACAGAGCACCCATTTAGGGCTAAATCAGGAGCAAAGTCCTTGTCATTTTCAGGTACACAACATGAATCTAATTGAGACACTTGCAGCATTATTTCGTAGAGGACATTTGTTGAAATATACCCGTATGATGGACTTCTTTCTCTTTATGTTAAGTGTTTCCGTTTTTGATAC